>CM056728.1:43132305-43418189 GCA_029844215.1 Przewalskia tangutica | reverse complement strand
AAGGTCTGCGGGTTAATCGCTGATATATCGACACGATGCGTAGCGCACGTATGTTTCCATTTTGATTATCGCCTTGTGATTTCTTTTGGACATACCGATACGACGCGTAGCGCGACGTATGCGTCCATTTGAAATGCCGTTCTATTGTTTCTCTCGACATATCGACACGATGCGAAGCGCACGCGGGTATCGTCCATTTGGAAAGTTGTCTTATTGTTTCTTGGACATACCGACACGATGCGTAGCGCACGTATGCTTCCATCCGATTGCCGCTCTTGTTGTTGAGGTCATGGACATGTCTACACCGATGCGATTCCGGCATGCGCCACGATGCGACCGATTGATGTTGTGGGCGTGAGACCCATAGTTATATCGAGTGATGATCGTTTTATGTTGTGAATCAGAGTTTGTTATCATACATGTCTCCCGCTTTATATGTACTAGTATGATTTCATTTACAGCCTTTGTAGCTTTCACATACTTGGTACCTGCCAGATCGACTCTTCGGCTGCGCTCATGCTGCAGTAGAGGTACATCGGTCGTGGATCCTCGCCATGATCACAACCAACAGATTCAAGCCCGCTTTCTCCGAGGCTTATCTTTTGCAGGTGTTCCCTGAGTTGTAAGTTCTTGTACATTCAGGGGTATGGCGGGGCCCTGTCCCGTCATAGTCATTGTATATCTTAGAGGTCTGTAGTACTGTTGTGGGCAGGGTTGTAAAAGGATTAAACTGTTCAGGTTTTATGTATATACGGAAGGCAACCGTTTTGGTTGGCCTGTTTATTTATTATATCTCTTGTATAATGACTCATGTTTTATGTTCCGCTGATTTTTCTCTGATGTATGTATCGCTAGGGTGCCCGGGGTAAGGCACCAGTCACGGGCCCGATTTTCGGGGTGTGACATAGTGGTATCGTGAGCGATTAATCCTCGGAAAGTGTCTGCTGCATCGTCTAGTAGTAGTCTTGATTATCGGTGCAGGCACCACATCTATAATCGTGAGGCTATAGGACATTTAGGATTGGTTTCATTCTTCTCATTCCGAGATCGTGCCTAGTCAGAAACAAGTTGTACCCTCCGACGATCTCGCTTTTACCGATTATGCTCCGCGCAAGGCAACGAGCCCGAAGGGCAAGGCAGCCGAGGTGCCGCAGTGAGATACAGAGGAGTACGAGGGCGCAGCCCGCATAAAGACCGAGGTTGTGCTTCAGACGGCGGGCTCGATACGCCGCCAAAGACCAGCAGAGTTTAGAGCCGCAGCCGTGGTCGATGACTACAAGACTGAGCCTCCGCCCCACACCGGGGCAGGAGACGGGTTACGCGAGATGGCCCGCTTGTCGCCGTGGTCAGCGATATGAGGACATGGACGCAGCAGCCGGTTCAAAGAGCACCAGTGGTTCACCTCGGCAGATAGTTCGAGGCTACGGACTTTCGAGTCAGAGCCCGCCAGAGTTTTACGGTCGAGGCTCGAGGATGATCCGCAGGAGTTCATCCGGCAGATACAATGATCATGCGGTGATCAAGGCTTCAGAGACCGAGTCTGTGACCTTTGGTTCGTGATCGGTCGCGTGATACCGCGTCGATTGGTTTGATTCATGGGAGCTTTCTGGGAGAGCATGCACTCCAGCAAGATGGGATGAGTTTTCGGGGCTTTCTCACGCACTTCTTGCCTCCGCATGAGGAGGGCACGCCGGCGATTTTTGTTATCGAGAGGCAGAGGCGACCGCCGTCAGGAGTACAATGTCGAGTTCGATTCTTTGGCTCGATATGTCCCTGCGCTAGTTGCAGATATGGAGGATAGGGTGCATCGCTACGTCACCGGGCTTGATGATTATATGGCCGAGTCTTGTGCGGGTGTTTCTCTTCAGCCGGGCATGGACATTGCCCGCATGCAGGCTCATGCACTAGGATGTGAGGCACGGAGGGTCGACGAATGACTGATCGCGAAGAGGCCAGACTACAGGTCCTTTGGTGGCTTTCGAGGCGGACCGCCTCAAGAAGAGTTAGTTATATACCCCCACCGTGCTGCAGTGGTCCTCCACCGCCTTCGTGAGCAGTCGTGGCTCCAGGTTCAGATTTCAGAGAAGCGGGTGTTAACCACCAAGCCACCCCTACCTCGTTGTGGTCGTTGTGGTAGACTCCATTTTGGAGAGTGTCGTGCTAGATTGGGAGTTTGTTTTGCATGCGGCCAGCAGGGCCATTTTTCGAGGAACTGTCCGACCAAGGGAAGCGCGGATGTTACGACTCAGCCTTCAGGATCTGTGGCTGGTTTATCACCTTCTACAGCTATGCGCCCTGCAGGGCAGGCCTATGATTAGAGTGGAGCAAAGAGCTTGGTATATCCTTAACCTCTAGAGTTTTGGTATGCTTGTTATGATGATCTCATTATTGTGTGCTATGTACGGATAGCATTGTGATATTGTGAGTTTGAAAACATGTTTAGTTGGGAGGTTACGTATGGGGGCATGGTAAGTATGAACCTTAGACTATGTCACGACTGAGACCTTAGGGGTAAGGTCGTCTTGAGATTAAAGATTCGTTTTATGTTTGACTTTTATCAGAGTAGTAGTATACGTGGGATTTATTTGTGTGATAAGTCCGTGGGTAGTGTGAGATGGAAGTGGTAGCTTTCATGATGTGAATTAGTAAGATTGTTCGGATCGGGAACAAGAGTTTGGCACGTTGTGGTCGGGTTGAGGCCGTGATACGGGTCAACCCGTAGCCCGGATTAAGGTGGGGTCAGTTCTGGGTGGTCCCGCGAGGTGGTAGGGTCACGAGGATGCTAGGCCCTAGTTTGTATGATCATCGTATGAGTTCGTGGACGTTCGACCAGAAGCGGTTCGTAAAGGCCGGAATGGCCTTAAGGAAGTTTGAGGTTAGTAAGATGACCAAGTTTGGAAGTGGTGACTCGAAGGTTTTGGGAACTGGCGATGACTGAAGTGTGGTACGTATGCTAGAAGAGTTCAAGTGTTCGAGAAGGGCACGACGAGTAAGGACGGAAGAGACCGGGTGTTATTTCGTGGCCAGGTGTGGCGTTGGCAACTTGTGAGAAGAGCTTCTTCGATATCCGTCTTGTGAAGGAACATTCGGGACGAATATTTCTAAGGAGGAGAATGTTATACCGTATTTCCAGAGTATGTATGCGAGGGCGTGCGACGAGAATACTGCGTAAAGATTGGAAAGGAAGAAAGAGGTGATTTTTCCACGGAAAAGTTTAGGTTTTGTGAAGGAAAAAGGTTCGTTAATGGGAATTGGATTCCCAGATTTGGTATTCGGACTTCGGAATATTAGAGAATTATGGAATTTTATTTTGAAATGGTCACGTGGGCCCACGAGAAATTTACGGTTTTGCGGGGCCCGCTTTGTTTTTGCGATGTCCGGTAAATTGGATATTTTCGGAAGACGAAATATTCTGGGCGAATCGGGGGGCGACACGTGTCACCCCCATGTGGCACCCTTTGGCCGATTTTACATTTGGGCACAACACCCGGTTAGAGTCGTTGACGAAACGTTTTCTTAACTTGCGAAGGGAAAATTCGGCTATGTCGCTTTTGTTTTTGCGGATTTTTCCGAGAGGCGAAACATTCGGACCAACGGGAGGGTGACATGTGTCACCCTCACAATGGAGACAAGTGGGCGACTGGTCAAACAAGTGGGCAAGTTGGGCTTGATATTTGTGTAGATATTTGTGATGGTTTTAAGGAGTAGGGTCTAGTTTGCACTTGGCTTGATCTTGGACTTAAACTTGCCTTTCACATGGCTTGATCTTGGCCATTGGTTGGACTTTTGTTTTGCTATAAATACCCGTACCTTGTGAAGACTTATTCATTCACTCCTCACTTTGTCTAAGTCTTGAAATCCCTCCTCCTCTAGTAGCCTCGTCCTAAGCCTCTCCTCCTCCTCCTCCTCGTGGCCTTTGGCCGAGAAGGGTCCCCACTTTGTGGTGCTAGCCGTGGGTACCCCAGCCTAGTTGTTTTCGTATAATACCCTTTGTGGTATAGAAATACTCCCTAGTATTGTTATAATGCCCAAAATACCTTAGCCTTGTACCTTGTAGTATTCCAAAGATACCTCTTTACGAGAGTCCGGAATACTACCTTTGTCCTTTAGTCTCAAACCGAAACCCTAAGGAAATCTTCATAGTTGGTTGAAGTAATTGAGTAGAAGTTGGTTAGAACTTCTAAGGGTTGTTTGGAGTGGTTTGAGCGCACGGAGTGAGCTAAACCTTGCTCAGAGCGACATTAAACTCGGATAATTTTGGGCTTATCGAGGTAATTATCTTGTCCCTCTATTGTAATTGGAAATTACATGTTTGTTAGGATATATAGTTGAAAGTATACTATATATGGAACTATACTTAGTATTCGGCAATGTCTTTTGACTTAAGCCTGAAGAATTAAGAACTGAACTAAATCAGATTTACATAGGATCAGACAGAGGCTTGTGTAGAATTGTACACGTCCAGGTTAGACGTGTAAACCCCTGGTTGGCTTGCAGCCTCGATAGAGAGGAGATTTACGCTGCCATGTGGGGGAGGTCTCAATTTTCTATAGAAAGATAGAAACTTATGTTTTGGGGTTAATAGACGTTTGTGACCTTTATAGGTGAAAGTACTAAGAGTAGCGTATTCTACTCGAGGAGTGGAAAGGGCTATGAGTTGTAGTACTTGGAGCATTTTGCTTATTGTCGATAAATCGTCGCGAGGTATGTGAACCTCTTCCTATCTTTTCTAGCATGATTGTTGTGAACTATGTAGTACGCAGACGCATACGTGCTAAGTGATTTGGTTGAGTTAAAACATATGGTGTTATAATAGCTTTCTGGGAAGTTACTTAGAACGACCTTATGTAAGTGAAAATGGTTTACTGACGTTAGAAGTTAAGAGACTTGATCTTATAAGAGACTTAACTTATTTGTTTTAATGTGGATGTTTGTGTGAAACCTCATTCGTGAGTAATGAGTACTTGGTTTTAAAGGGATAATGTTTTACTGATTTCGAGTCGAACGAATGTGTATCGCAGGACCACCGCGGCGTTAATAAAAGGAAAATGTATTGAATAATGATGTGTTGTATTAAAACCGGTAGAAACCTCCATCTGCATAAGCTAAGATGAGACAAAATGATATTACATTTTCTAGATCATGGTCATTGTAATAAGATCGTTATAAACAAGAATAAACTACTCACGTATATGACATATGTTACTTAATTGTTCTAAAAAGGAATCAAGTGATTAAGTTTGGGAACTATGAAACCATTTGAAAATGAGAAGCTTGAGTAATTGAAACTAGGCAAACTGGAACTTAGGAAAAGAATGTTGTTACTTGGTTTTGAAAAGGAAGGTGGGTTGGTCATTCTAATACTACGGGTATCGGGTGACTTTTATAAAAGAAATGGATCTCTTTTAAAAACTTACGTATGTAGTACTGGGGTTAAAACCCCGACTTTGGTATAAAATGAAAGTACTTTGTGTTGTTGTGAAACTTGCCTATGCTTGTTGTTGTGAAGCTTGGCTATGCTTATTGTGATAACCTTTGTTGTGCAAAGCGTTGTATTTCTGTGTTACCGCGTCTCTCGATGGAGGGTCGGTTGACTTGTTGAGAACTTACTTGGACGTGCCGGCAGTGACGGAGAAATTCCACGGGTACGTTCCTGTTGATAGTATTATTGTTGTTAATCACTTTGGACATACTGACACGATGCGTAGCGCACGGGTATGCTTCCATTTTGGTTAAGGTCTTGTGGTTAATCGCTTTGGATATACTGACACGATGCGTAGCGCATCGTATGTTTCCATTTTGATTATCGCCAGGATTTCCTTTTGACATATCGACACGATGCGTAGCGCACGGGTATCGTCCATTTGAAATGCCGTCCTATTGTTTCCTCTGGACATATCGACACGATGCGCGTAGCGCACGTATCGTCCATTTGGAAAGTTGTGTTTTTTTTTCACTTTGGACATACTGACACGATGCGTAGCGCACGGGTATGCTTCCATCTGGATTGCTGTCTTGTTGTTGAGGTCACATGGACATGTCTACACCGATGCAGTATTCCGGGGGCATGCGGCCATGATGCGACCCTGATTGATGTTGTGGGCGTGAGACCCATAGTTATATTGGAGTGATGACTGTTTTATGTTGTGAATTGTAGTTTGGTTATCATACATGTCTCGCTTTATATAGACTAGTATGATTTCATTTCTGACTTTTGTTTCACATACTTGGTACTTGCGATCGACTCTTCGGGCCGCGTCATGCCGCAGTAGAGGTACATCGGTCGTGGATCCTCGCCATAGGATCACGATTCAGCATTTGAAGCTCCGTTTCTCATGATGCTTATCTTTTGTAGGTGTTCCACGAGTTGTAAGTTCTTGTACATTGAGGGTATGGCGGGCCTGTCCGTCATAGTCATGTATATCTTAGAGGTCCGTAGCTGTTGTGGCAAGGTGGTTGTAAAAGGATTAAACTGTTCAGGTTTTATGTATATACTGAAGGCAACCGTTTTGGTTGGCCTGTTTATTTATTATATCTCTTGTATAATGACTCATGTTTTATGTTCCGCTGATTTTTCTCTGATGTATGTATCGCTAGGGTGCCCGGGGTAAGGCACCAGTCACGGGCCCGATTTTCGGGGTGTGACACTTCCCCCTTAGTGTGGTGTCTTGGCCGAGAGCCCCTCCCTCCCCCCTTGGCCGAGAGTCCCCCCCCCTAGTGGGGTAGGCCGAGGGGTAGACACCCCCCCCTCCTTTGAGGTGCTAGCGTGGGTACCCCTAGCCTAGTTGCTTTCGTGATAATACCCCCTTGTGGTATAGAAATACTCTCCAAGTATTGTTATAATGCCCAAATTACCTTAGCCTTATACCTTGTTGTATTCTAAGGTTATACCTTTCTGAAAAGCCCGTAAATACTATTATACTTCCCGTCACCACAAAACCGAAACCCTAGGAAAATCTCCATAGTCCGTTGAGTATTGTGTGTTGGTTAGAACTTCTAAGGGTGGTTTAGAGCGGTTGGAGCGCTGAGTTGAGCTAAACGATTGCCCAGATCGACTTTATACTTGGATAATTATGGGCTTATCGAGGTAATTATCTTGTCCCCTATTGTAATTGGATATTACATGTTGTAGGAGTATATAGTTGAAGTATACTATATATAGTAATCGAATCGTAATTACATAGGACCGTATTCTGAGACTTGTGTAGTAGTACCGTGGAGTAGAATTGTACTTAGGGTTAGATGATAACCCCGGTTGGCTTGGTGGCCGGCCTCGATAGAGAGAGATTTACGCTGCCATGGGGAAGTCGCCGAATTTTCGTAGAGAAGTTCTACGATGAGATCTAGATGTTAATGTCACTTGTGGCCTTATAGGTGGAAGTACTACGTGTGGCGCTCTACTTGGCTTAAGGAGTAGCCGGCTTGAGGTACTCGAGCATTTTGCTATTAGTCGATAATCGTCGCGAGGTATGTGAACCTCTTCCTATCTCTCAGCATGATATGTGTAAACTATGTAGTGCAGACGCGTACGTGCTAAATGTGTTTGAGTGGTTTAAAACATAAAGTGTTATAACGCTTTACGGGAAGTTGGTTATAACTTTATGTTAGTAAGAAAATACATGTGGTTTTAAAAGGTAACTGATTTGAACTATAACTGGCTTGTTATATGGTAAGAAAGAACTTGAAGTATTTTCAAAAGATTTTTGAATCATTTTGAAAGGAGAAGTAATACTTGGTGTTTGAAAACTTAAGAGTTATACTAGCTTTATGGGAAGTTAGGTATAACGGCTTAAGAATGCTTTAATGATTTCGGAAATCAGAATGTGTATCGACAAACCACTGCAGCGTTAATAAAAGGAAATGTTTTGAATAATTAAGTATTATGAAAACCAGAAACTTCCATCTGCATAGAAGCTAAGATGAGACAAAATGATATTTCCTAGATCATGGCTGCTGTAATAAGATTGTTATAAACAAGAATATCCTACTCACACATAAGGCTTATGTTTCTCAGATTGTTTAAAAGAGAATTATATTCTTAAATGAATAAGACTATGAACTACGGAACCTTTCTAAAATAAGAAACGTGAACATTTGAAATTAGGCAAACTTGGACGTTTGGAAAATAATGTTGTTACTTGATTTTACAAAGGTAAGAGTTTTAGGTTTCATAAAAGGACACCACTCTATTTTATACTACGTATTGTGTGACTTATGTGAAAGAAACAGATCTTTTTAAGATTTTAATGTGTGAAGTACTTTGGGGATAGATACCCGAACTTGTTAGTAGAAAGTACCTTGTGTGAATAACTTGATTGTATTGGTTTGTGATAGCCTTGTAATACTTTCTTGTTGCCTTGATAAGTAAACGTGTTAGGATGCTACGTGTGTTAGTATCTTGTGATGTTTGTGTAAGGGGGTTTCCCTTGATTGTGCTTATTAACTATCAGTCGTTATGATAGTATTGTGGCATTCATCTCTTGAGATGATTCCGGTTAAGCCGCTCCACGCGGGGTAGACTCGCGATGCAGGACCATGATTCGAGAATACCTCATGCGGGTCCTGGGGGCCTATGCGGAGCTACGAGAGTTCCAGGTTAGTGTACGTCCTTTATGGGCATGCGGTCCTTGTGGCCATGCGGACTGCGAAGTCCAGGACGATGCCGGGGAGTAGCTACCCTCGATGCGGGGAATACCTCATGCGGGCCGATGAGATTGGCCTATCGCGAGTGCGGAAGTTCGAGGACTAGACGCGCACATTAGATCGCGGGCAAGTGGCCGCCTTTGATCATGTGGCGGTCTAGACAGATCTTATGATACGCTTTATGACCTTGTTGGTACCGCTGGTGTTAGTAGTCGGCAGGCCTTCGTACTTACCTGCATGCGCTTTATTAGGACACAGGTGGGACCTGGTGTTCATATGTATTCCTTGGTGCTTGTATATCATAAACTGCCGGCAGTGAGGAAGGTATTCCACGGGCACGATTGATGTTGTGGGCGTGAGACCCATTGTTAAATTGAGTGATGACTTGAGGGTGTGAATCCCTGACTTGACATGACTGCTTATTTATGGTGAACTGTAGTTTGGTTATCATACATGTCTCCTGCTTTGTATAGACTACTATGATTTCATTTACAGTATTTATCTTTAGTTTCACATACTCGGTACCTGTTGTACTGACCTCCTTCGGGGGGCTGCGTTCATGCCGCAGGTTGAGGTACATCAGTCGTTGATCCTAGCTCTCAGGGTCACAGTTCAGCGTTTGGGAAGCTCCGTTTCTCCGGAGGCTTATCAGTGGTATAGTCCCCTGTCGTAGTAAGTGTTTACATTCAGGGGTTTGGCGGGGCCCTGTCCCGCCATTGTGGTCGTATCATTCTTAGAGGTCTGTAGTACTGTTGTGGGCAGGGTTGGTAAAAAGGATTAAGCTGTTCATTTGTAAAAGAGTTGATGGTTATATATATGCCGAAAGGCAAGTTTTCACAGATTATTGTTTTATATATTTCTGTTATCTCATGTTGTGGTTTTATGTTCCGCTGATTACTCTGATGTTGTGTCACTAGGGTGCCCGGGGTAAGGCACCAGTCACGGGCCCGGGTTCGGGTCGTGACAACTACCTCCAAACTTGGTCATCTTACTAACCCCAACCTTCTTTAAGGCCATTCCCGGCCTTCACGAACCGCTTCTGGTCGAACACATCCACGAACTCATACGATGGTCACCTAAACTGGGGCCTAGCACCCCCGTGACCCTACCCTCTGGCGGGACCACCCAGAACTGACCCCACCCAAAACCGGGCTGCGGGTCGACCCGCGAGCGGCCATCAACCCGACCCACAATCGCGCCAATACTTGCTCCTCGAAAAGGAACAATCTTACCTAATCAAGTCATGAAAGCTACCACTTCCATCTCACACTACCCATGGACTTATCACACAAATAATTCCCACGTACTACTTACTCTGATAAGGGTCAACCATGAAATAAATCTTTTACTCAAGACGACCTTACCTCTAAGGTCTCAATCGTGACATAGTCTAAGGTTCACACTTACCATGCCCCCATACTTACCCTTCTACAATAACCAGGTGTCTAAATCACATTTAGCACAAAGCTATCCGAACATAACACTAAAACACATCAGCATACAAAACTCTAGAGGGTTAAGGATATACCTGTCTCTACCGCTTTCTAATCACAGTCCTGCCCTGCAGGGCGCACAGCTAGTGAAGGTGATGAACCAGCCACTGATCCTGAAGGCTGAGTCGTAACATCCGTGCTACCCTTGGTCGGACAGTTCCTCGCAAAATGGCCCTGCTGGCCGCAAAAATAACAAGCTCCCTTGGCACCACGACACTCCCCGAAATGCGGTCTACCACATCGAGAACACCGAGGTAGGGTGACCGTGATCCGCCAACACCCTTACTTCCTCGAAACTCAACCTTGGAGCCACGACCGCTCCGAATACTCTGGATGCTCTGAAGGTTGTGGAGGACCACTCTGACCGGGCGGAGGTACAAAACTAGTATCTTTCGAGGCGTCCGCCTCGAAAGTCACCAAAGGACCTGTTGTTCGCCCTCTTACGATCTTGGTCATTCCGTCGACCTCTCCGTGCCTCACATCCCGTGCATGAGCTCGCATGCGGCAATGTCCATGCCGGCCAAGAGCTACACTCGAACAAGCCTCTGTCAAGCAATCATCTAATCCGGTGACATAGCGGTGCACTCTATCCTCCATGGTTGCCACTAAAGCGGGGACATACCGAGCCAACGAGTCAAACTCCACGTTGTACTCCCGAATCTGCGCCTCTGCGTCTCGGATCATAAATTTCGGCCGCGTGCTCCTCATCTGCGGAGGCAAGAAGTGAGTGAGAATGCCTCGAGAACTCGTCCCATACCGGGCTGAGCGCATGCTCTCCTCGGGACAACTCCCACGAATCAAACCAATCGACTGCGGTATCACGCAGCCGATGCGAACCTAAGACCACCGACTCGGTCTCCGAAGCCTTGATCACTCTTATGACCCGCTGTAACTGCCGGATGAACTCCTGCGGATCATCCTCAGGCCTCGACCCATAAAACTCTGGCGGGCTACAACTCGTAAAGTCCGTAGCCTCAAACTATTCGCCGGGGTGAACCATCTGCATCGAACTGAATCGCCAGATTCCGGCCTATCTCATATCGCCACGACCACGCCAAGAATCGGGCCATCTCCTTGTAACCCGTCTCTCTCGCTTCCGCATGTGGATGGAGGCTCGTGTATCGCGGTCTCGCAGCCTTTGCCGCGCTCTATCTCTTCGCTGGCCGGGCGGCGTACAAAACCCGGGCCGTCAAGCACAACTCAGTGTCGGGCTCGCGCCTCGTTTCTCAGATCTCACTAGCGGCTCTCGGCTGCCTTGCCCTTACGGGCTCTGGTTGCCTTTGCGGAGGCATAAGCGTAAAACGAGATACGTCCGGAGGGTCCAACTTACAACATGACTCTAAGGCACGATCTCGAATGAGAAGAATGGAAACCAATCCTAAATGTCTCAGCCTCCTCGATTATAGATGTGGTGCACAACACATCGATAATCAAGACTCTACTAGACACGCCTGTAGACACTTTCCGAGGATTAATCGCTCGATACCACTTTTGTCACGACCGATCCGGCCCGTGATCGTGCCTTACCGGGCACCCTAGTGATACAACATCGAGAAAACCAGCGAATATAAAACTTAAACAAGAAACAAGATATATGATCATAAACAAAGCAACCAAACGGTTACCTTCCAATAAAATATATATACAACTCTTTCAAAATGAGCAGTTTAATCCTTTTTTACAAGCCACGCTTACAACAGATTACTCTGCACTTCTAAGAGTTTTTATACAACATGACGGACAGGCTGCCATACCCTCGAATGTACAAGAACCTACAACTCGGGGTAACATACCAAAAGATAAGCCTCCGAGAACGGAGCTTCCCAATCTGTTGAATCGTGATCCATGAGGGATCCACTACCGATGTACTCCTACTGCGGATGAACGCAGCCCAAGGAGGTCGATACAACAGTACCAAGTATGTGAAATCAGAAAATATCAGAAATGAAATCATAATACTATATAAAAACAGAGACATGTATGATAACAAAACTACGATTCACAACATAAAAGCGACATGTCAAGTCGTGGACGCACGCCTAGTCATCACTCAAATATAACTATGGGTCTCACGCCCACAACATCAATCGTGTTCGCATCATGGCGCATGCCCGGAATTCGTGCATCGGTGTAGACATGCCCATGATGCAACAATAATAACAATGCCCCATGGCCACATGCCGGAATGCGCCGGTAGACACGCCCAAGTGACATTATCAACAATAATCCGGGTGATTAACCCCGCCGCACGGCCACACGCCCCGGATGCCAGATCGGTAGACATGTCCATGTAACCACAATAACAATATATCGTAATCAACCCCGCCGCACGGCCACATGCCCCCGACTCAGACGGCAGACATGTCCATGTGACATCAACAACAATATACCATACAACCAGGCTATCACAAACAAGCTCAAGCAAATTACCATACTTCTAGACTTTTATAAAAAGATCTACTCTTTCTCACGAAGTCACCTGATATCAACATTTGCACAACAAAGGCTATCACAACAAGCATAGGCGAGTTACACAACAACAAGCATAGGCCAGTTATACACAACTCAAGGTACTTCCATTTTGTATCAAAGTCTGGGTTTTAACCCTAAAGTACTACGTACATTAACTCTTTTTAAAACCAAGTAAAACAAGTTAAGTCTCTTATCTTTCAAGATCAAGTCTCTTAACTTTTAAAATCAATAAACCATTCTTACCTACATAAGGTCGTTATAACTAACTTCCCATAAAGCTATTATAACACCCTATGTTTTAAACCAACCAACTCATTTAGCACATGTACGTCTACCGTACTACATAGTTTACAAAACATCATGCTCGAAGGATAGGAAGAGGTTCACATACCTCGCGACGAGTATCGACAATAAGCAAAACGCTCCACAGTACTGTAACCTGGCTAGCCGTTTCCACTCTTCAAGTAGAATACGCTACTCGCGATCTTCCACCTATAAGGCCACAAACGTCTATTAACTTCTAACCGCGGTTCCATAGTCTGAAAATTGAAGATTCCCCGCAATAAACAGTAAATCTCCTCCTCTAACGAGGCCGCTACCAAGCCAACGAGGGGGAGGTTATACGTCTAACCGGACGTATATAATTTTACTATCTGATAATACCACAAGTCTCATCTGATCCTATGTAATTACAGTTCAGTTCTCTTCTTTAAATTCAGGCTTAAGTCAAAAGACATTGCCGCAAAGCTATGTTCAGTTCTATATATAGTATACCTCAACTATATAATCCTACAACATGTAATTTCCAATTACAATAAGGGGACAAGATTATTTACCTCGATGAGCCCAAAATTATCCAAGTTATAATGTCGATCCTGAGCAAGTTTTAGCTCCTACTCCGTGCGCTCCAATCCGCTCCAAACAACCCTTAGAAGTTCTAACCAACTTCTACTTAAATACTTCAACCAACTATGAAGATTTCCTTAGGGTTTCGGTCTGAGACTAAAAGGACAAAGGTAGTATTTCCTGCTCTACATATAGAGGTAACTTTTGGAATACAACAAGGTAAAGGCTAAGGTATTTTGGGCATTATAACAATACTTGGAGAAGTATTTCAATACCACAAGGAGGGGTATTATCTGAAAACAACTAGGCTAGTGTGGGGTGCCACTGCTAGCACCACAAAGGGGAGGAGGCTCGCCACAAGGCCACCGAGGGGAGGGGGAAGGCTTAGGACGAGAACACTCAAGAGGGGAGGGAGAGTTTTCAATGCTTAGACAAAGTGAGGAGTGGATGAATAAGTTCATCACTAAGGGGGGGTATTTATAGGAAACCAAAAGCCAACCAATGGCCAAGATCAAGCCATGTGCAAGGCAAGTGTAAGGCCTTGATCCAAGTGCACCCTAACCCTACTCCACAAAACAAGCCACAAAACATTGCACACAATATTGCACAAAACAAGGCCACAACAGGCACCAATCGCCAAGGCCAAACCGCTTCTATGCCCACGAGGGTGACAAGTGTCACCCTCTCGTTGGCCCAAAAATGTTCCGTCGCTCGGAAAAATCCGCAAAAATACAAAACGACATGGCCGGAATTTTCCCTACGCAAGCTCTGTAAAACGTTTCGCCGAAAAACGATTCTATACGGGGGTTGTGCACAAAATTTCGAAACTAGCCAAACTTTAAGTCTCAAATTTTCGTACGTACGTCTCCACGTACCTACTCTGGAAATACGGGGTATAACACTTTATTAGAGAAAACCATTCTCTTAACCTTCCATAAAGCCGTTATAACCAACTTCCCATAAAGCCGTTATAACCCTTTATGGTTTTAGACAAAACTCATTTTTTTCTAACCAAGAGACTTCTACTTTTTGAAACCAAGTATTAAATACTTTCAAATCGATTCACTTAACTTTCAAAAATACAATTAGTCTCTTAACCTTTAGAAATCAAGTGACTCCTTTTGTTATACAACCTTAGGCAATTGATGCCTTAAAATCAAGTTGCCTTTACACTAAAATCAAGTCATTTATCTTTCCATAAAGCAAATATAACCAACTTTCCATAAAGCCGTTATATTCACTTTATACCTTAGCCATAACGTGCCCTCGGCATCCCTCATCGTAGGTGCAGGTCTTCATGGGGAGCTAGCCCATGGAGTAATAATATAACATGGTCGCATGCCCCGGAATCCCACATCGTATAAGCATGGCCATGGAGTAATAAAACGCGCGGGCATCTAACCCGCATCTCGCTGCGTGCCGGATCCTCATCGTATAAGCATGACCAAGATCAATCACAATGGAAGAATACCCGTGGAATCCCCCGTCACTGCCGGTACGTCCAATAAAATGTCCGGGCATCTAATCCGCATCCCGTCACGTGCCTAATCGCACATCGTATAAGCATGTCCAAGGATCAATCATGATGGAAGCATACCCGTGGAATCCCACATCAATGTCGGTACGTCCAAATAAACTTATAACAAGACAGCCGGCCCTCCAACCGAGAGTCACAACAACGTAACATATAATACTTGCACTTAAAGCTATCACAAGCAAATACAGGCAAGTTCATTAAACCTTTAGACTTCCATTTTTATAAACTCATGACACTTTCGTTTTACACATCAAAATCCGGGAATTTAACCCCAAGTACTACGTACTTTCATTATTTTCAAAAGATCCCTTTTTCATATAAAACCCCAAGATACTAACACCCGTAGTATCCAGGCTTGTGTACATTTCACATAAGTCACGATACTTTTAGAAATACATTTCTCGGCTTCTAAATCAAGTGACCCTTACTTTAAAGATTTTAAGCAAGTGATACCTTTAAATCACATTGCCCTTTCTTAATTCAAGGTATTTCTTTGATTACTTATTAGAGAAAACCATTCTCTTAACCTTCCATAAAGCCGTTATAACCAACTTCCCATAAAGCCGTTATAACCCTTTATGGTTTTAGACAAAACTCATTCCTTTTATAACCAAGGATTATGTTATACCCCGTATTTCCCGAGTATGTATGCGAGGACGTACGTACGAAAATACGGCAGAAAGATTGGAAAGGAAGAAAGAGGTGATTTTTCCACGGAAAAGTTTCCGGTTTTTGTGAAGGAAAAAGGTTCGTTAATGGGAATTGGATTCCCAGATTTGGTATTCGGACTTCCTGGAATATTAGAGAATTATGGAATTTTATTTTGAAATGGTCACGTGGGCCCACGGAGAAATTTACTTTTTGGGCCCACTTTGTTTTGAGATTTTGGCCATTGTGGATTTTTGGAAGATGTTTTATTTTGGGCAATAGGAGGGTGACACGTGTCACCCCGCCAGGTGGTTTGGCCGAAATGACATTTGTGCACAACACCGGTTAGAGTCGTTTTTGACGAAACGTTTTGCGTAACTTGCGAAGGAAAAATTCCGGCTATGTCGATTTGTAATTTTGCGGATGTTTCCGAGAGACGAAACATTTTGGACCAACGGGAGGGTGACATGGGTCACCCTCACAATGGAGACAAGTGGGCGTGACTTGGCCGAATGAGGGCTTGTGGTGCTAGATATTTGTGTAGATATTTGTGAGGGTTTTAAGGAGTAGGGGCTAGGTGCACTTGGCTTGATCTTGGCCTTACACTTGCCTTGCACATGGCTTAATCTTGGCCGTTGGTTGGCCTTTGGTTTTGCTATAGATACCCTCCTTGTGAAGACTTATTCATTCACCTCACTTTGTCTAAGTCTTGAAATCCCTCCCTCCTCTAGTAGCTCTCGTCCTAAGCCTCTCCTCCTCCTCCTCTTGTGGCCTTTGGTAGGGTTCCACCTTGTGCTAGTAGTGGGCACCCCTAGCCTAGTTGTTTTCGTATAATACCCTTGTTGTGGTATAGAAATACTCCCTAGTATTGTTATAATGCCCAAAATACCTTAGCCTTGTACCTTGTAGTATCCCAAAGATACCTCTTTACGTAGAGTCAGAAATACTACCTTTTGTCCTTTTAGTCTCAAACCAAAACCCTAAGGAAATCTTCATAGTTGGTTGAAGTATGTGAGTAGAAATTGGTTAGAACTTCTAAGGGTTGTTTGGAGTGGTTTGGAGCGCATGAGTGAGCAAAACCTTGCTCGGGATCGACATTATAACTTGGATAATTTTGGGCTTATCGAGGTAATTATCTTGTCTCTATTGTAATTGGAAATTACATGTTTGTTAGAGTATATAGTTGAAGTATACTATATATGGAACTACTTAGTATTCGCAATGTCTTTTGACTTAAGCACAAGAATAAAGAATCAATCGAATCTGTATTTACATGGGATCAGTATTGCGAGACTTGTGTAGAATTGTACACGTCAGGTTAGGCGTGTAAACCCACACTGGTTGGCTTGGTAGCTACCGATAGAGAGGAGATTTCTGTTTGTGGAGGAGTGCTGCGAATTTTCTATAGAAAGATAGAAACTTGTGTTTGGGGTTAATAGGCGTTTTGACCTTTATAGGTGAAAGTACTAAGAGTAGCGTATTCTACCCGAAGGAGTGGCTAGCGTTGTAGTACTTGGAGCATTTTGCTTATTGTCGATAAATCGTCGCGAGGTATGTGAACCTCTTCCTATCTTTTCTAGCATGATTGTTGTGAACTATGTAGTACGGTGACGCATATGTGCTAAGTGATTTGGTTGGTTTAAAACATAGGGTGTTATAATAGCTTTATGGGAAGTTAGTTATAACGACCTTATGTAAGTGAAAATGGTTTCTTGATGTTAGAAGTTAAGAGACTTGATCTTATAAGATAAGAGACTTAACTTATTTGTTTTAATGTGGATGTTTGTGTGAAACCTCATTCGTGAGTAATGAGTACTTGGTTTTAAAGGGATAATGTTTCCGATTTCGAATCGAATGTATCGACAGCACCACTGCGGCGTTAATAAAGGAAAATGTATTGAATAATGATGTGTTGTATTAAAACGGTAGAAACCTCCATCTGCATAAGCTAAGATGAGACAAAATGATATTACATTTTCTAGATCATGGTCATTGTAATAAGATCGTTATAAACAAGAATAAACTACTCACGTATATGACATATGTTACTCAATTGTTCTAAAAGGAATCAGTGATTAAGTTTGGGAACTATGAAACCATTTGAAAATGAGAAGCTTGAGTAATTGAAACTAGGCAAACCGGAACTTAGGAAAAGAATGTTGTTACTTGATTTTGAAAAGGAAGGTGGGTTGGTCATTCTAATACTACGTATCGGGTGACTTTTATAAAAGTAATGGATCTCTTTTAAAAGAACTTAACGTATGTAGTACTTTGGGGTTAAAAACCCGAACTTTGGCATAAAATGAAAGTACTTTGAGTTGTGAAACTTGCCTATGCTTGTTGTTGTGAAACTTGCCTATGCTTGTGATGATAGCCTTTATTGTACAATCGTTGTGTTTCGTGTTACCGCGTCTCGATAGAGGTCGGTTGGTAGTTGAGAACTTACTTGGACGTCTTGGCGATGACGGAGAAATTCCACAGTGCGTTCGTTGATAGTATTATTGTTGTTAATCGCTTTGGACATACCGACACGATCGTGAGCGCACGTATGCTTCCATTTTGGTTAAGGTCTTGTGGTTAATCGCTTTGGATATCTCGACACGATCGTAAGCGCACGCATGTTTCATTTTGATTATCGCCTTGTGATTTCCCTTTGGACATACCGACACGATGCGTAGCGCACGCATGCGTCCATTTGGAATGTTGTCTTATTTTTCCTTTGGACATACCGACACGATGCGTAGCGCACGTATGCTTCCATTTGGATTCTTTGTCTTGTTGTTGAGGTCACATGGACATGTCTACACCGATGCAGAATTCCGGCATGTGGCCATGGGACATTGGTATTATTGTTGCATCATGGACATGTCTACACCGTCGCAAGATTCCGGCACGCGCCATAATGCGAACTGATTGATGTTGTGGGCGTGAGACCCATAGTTATATTGAGTGATGATCGTTTTTATGTTGTGAATCGTAGTTTGGTTATCATACATGTCTCGCTTTATATAGACTAGTATGATTTCATTTCTGATATTATGCAGATTCACATACTTGGTACTGTTATCGACCTCCTTCGGGCCGCGTTCACGCCGCAGTAGAGGTACATCGGTCGTGGTTCCTCGCTCATAGGATCACGTCAACAGATTCAAGCTCCGTTTCTCCGAGGCTTATCTTTTGTAGGTGTTCCCGAGTTGTAGGTTCTTGTACATTCGGGGTATGGCGGGCCCCGTCCGTCATAGTCATGTATATCTTAGAGGTGCGTAGTAATCTGTGTGGGCGTGGTTGTAAAAGGATTAAACTGTTCAGTTTTATGTATATATCAAGGCAATTGTTTGGTTGCTTTGTTTATTCATTTATCTCTTGTTAAATGACTCTTGTTTTGTGTTCTGATTTTCTCTCGATGTATGTATCACTAGGGTGCCTGTAAGGCACGAAGAATGCCCCGAACGGGTCGTTACAAAAGTGGTATCGAGCGATTAATCCTGAAAGTGTCTACGCACCGTGTCTAGTAGAGTCTTGATTATCGGTTGTGCACCACATCTATAATCGTGAGGCTATAGGACATTTAGGATTGGTTTCATTCTTCTCATTACGAGATCGTGCCTTAGAGGCGTGTTGTAAGTTGGACCCTCCGACGTATCTCGTTTTTACGATTATGCCTCGCGCAGAGCAACCAGAGCCCGAGGCAAGGCGGCCGAGGAGCCGCTAGTGAGATCTGAGGAGTTCGAGCGCGCAGCCCTGGCCAAGACTGAGATGCAAGCCCGACGGCGAAGCGCGCCAAAGACCAAAGAGTTTAAAGCCGCAGCGGTGGCCGAGACTCTGATACACGAGCCTCCACCCCATGCCGAGCAGGGAGATGGGTCACAAGGAGATGGCGATTCTTGGCGTGGTCGTGGCGATATGAGATAGGCTGGACGCAGCCCAGCCTGGTTCGAGAGCACCGATGGTTCACCCCGAGCAGATAGTTTGAGGCTACGGACTTTACGAGTTGTAGCCCGCGAGTTTTATGGGTCGAGGCACGAGGATGATCCGCAGGAGTTCATCCGGCGATTCACGATCACGGGTGATCAAGGCTTGAAACCGAGTCTGTGACCTTTGGTTCATCGGCCGCGTGATACCGCGGTCGATTGGTTTGATTCATGGAGCTTTCGGGAGAGCATGCACCTCCAGCAGATTGGATGAGTTTTCGGGCTTTCTCACGCACTTCTTGCCTCCGCAGATGAGGGCACGCCGACATATTTTTGTTCTCGAGACAGAGGCGACCGTCATGGAGTACAATGTCGAGTTCGATTCTTTGGCTCGATATGTCCCTGCGCTAGTTGCAGATATGGAGGATAGGGTGCATCGCTACGTCACCGGGCTAGATGATTATATGGCTGAGTCTTGTGCGGGTGTTTCTCTTCAGCCGGGCATGGACATTGCCCGCATGCAGGCTCATGCACTAGGATGTGAGGCACGGATTGGTCGGCGAATGACTGGATCGCGAGAAGAGGGCCAGGACGGCAGGGTCCTTTGGTGGCTTTCGAGGCGGACCGCCTCAGCAGCAGGCTAGTTATATACCCCCACCGGTACAGAGTGGTCCTCCACCGTCTTCAGGAGCAGGTCAGGGCTCCAAGGGTTCAGATTTTCGGCAGAGCAGGGGTGTTAACCAGCTGAAGCCACCCCTACCTCGTTGTGACCATTGTGGTAGACTCCATTTTGGAGAGTGTCGTGCTAGATTGGGAGTTTGTTTTGCATGCGGCAAGCAGGCCATTTTGCAGGAACTGTCACCAAGGGAAGCGCGGATGTTACGACTTCACCTTCAGATCCGTGGCTGGTTCATCACCTACATGCGCATACTGCAGGCGTGCCTATGATTAGAGCGGTAGCTTCAGGTATATCCTTAACCCTCTAGAGTTTTGGTATGCTTGTTATGATGATCTCATTATTGTGTGCTATGTACGGATAGCATTGTGATATGTGTGAGTTAGAATGCATGGTTAGTTGGAAGGATACGTATGGAGGCATGGTAAGTGTGAACCTTAGACTATTTCACGACTGAGACCTTAGAGGTAAGGTCGTCTTGAGTAAAAGATTCGTTTTATGTTTGACCTTTATAAGGGTGAGTAGTATACGTGGGATTTATTTGTGTGATAAGTCCGTGGGTAGTGTGAGATGGTAGTGGTAGCTTTCATGATGTGAATTAGTAAGATTGTTCCGAATCGGGGAACAAGAGTTTGGCACGGTTGGGGGTCGGGTTTAGGACCATTTATGTCAACCCAGAACCCGGTTTTGGGTGGGGTCAGTTCCGGGTGGTCCCGCCAGGTGGTAGGGTCACGAGGGTGCTAGGCCCGAGTTTAGACGACCATCGTATGAGTTTGTGGATGTGTTCGACCAGAATCGTTCGTGAAGGCCGGTAATGGCCTTAGGGGATATTACGGCTAGTAAGACGACCAAGTTTGGAGGTGGTGACTCCAAAGTTTTGGAAACGGAAGCGATGACTAAAGTGTGGTACGTATACTAGAAGAGTTCATGTGTTCGAGAAGGGCACGACGAGTAAGGAAGGAGGAGAACGTGTGTTATTTCGTGACCAAGCTGTGGCGTTGGCAATTTGTTAGAAGAGCTTCATCGATATCCGTCTTGTGAAGGAACATTCGGGACGAATGTTTCTAAGGAGGGGAGAATGTTATACCCCGTATTTCCAGAGTATGTATGCGAGGACGTACGTACGAGAATCTGGCGAGAAAGATTGGAAAGGAAGAAAGAGTGATTTTTCCACGGAAAAGTTTCGGTTTGTGAAGGAAAAAGGTTCGTTAATGGGAATTGGATTCCCAGATTTGGTATTCGGACTTCCTGGAATATTAGAGAATTATGGAATTTTATTTTCGGAAATGGTCACGTGGGGCCCACGGGAGAAATTTACGGTTTTGTGGGGCCCACTTTGTTTTCGAGATTTTGGCCATTGTGGATTTTTTTTCGGAAGATGTTTTATTTTGGGCCAATAGGAGGGTGACACGTGTCACCCCCGCCTAGGTGGCTTGGCCGAAATGACATTTGTGCACAACACCCGGTTAGAGTCGTTTTTTGACGAAAAGTTTTTCGTAACTTGCGAAGGGAAAATTACGGCTATGTCGTTTTGTATTTTTTCGGATTTTTACGAGAGACGAAACATTTTTGACCAAAGGGAGGGTGACATGTGTCACCCTCACAATGGAGACAAGTGGGGCGGCACTTGGCCGAATTGAGGGGGCTTGTGGTGCTAGATATTTGTGTAGATATTTGTGAGGGTTTTAAGGAGTAGGGGCTAGGGTGCACTTGGCTTGATCTTGGCCTTACACTTGCCTTGCACATGGCTTAATCTTGGCCATTGGTTGGCCTTTGGTTTTGCTATAAATACCCCTCCCTTGTGAAGACTTATTCATTCACTCCTCACTTTGTCTAAGTCTTGAAATCCATCCTCCCTCTAGTAGCTCTCGCCCTAAGCCTCTCCTCCTCCTCCTCCTCGTGGCCTTTGGCCGAAGCGGTTCCCCTTGTGGTGCTAGCCGGGTACCCTAGCCTAGTTGTTTTCAGATAATACCCTTGTTGTGGTATAGAAATACTCCCTAGTATTGTTATAATGCCCAAAATACCTTAGCCTTGTACCTTGTAGTATCCCAAAGATACCTCTTTACGTAGAGTCGGAAATACTACCTTTTGTCCTTTTAGTCTCAAACCAAACGCTAAGGAAATCTTCATATTGGTTGAAGTATGTGAGTAGAAGTTGGTTAGAACTTCTAGGGTTGTTTGGAGTGGTTTGGGAGCGCACTGAATGAGCTAAACCTTGCTCAGATCGACATTATAACTTGGATAATTTTGGGCTTATCGAGGTAATTATCTTGTCCTCTATTGTAATTGGAAATTACATGTTTGTTAGAGTATATAGTTGAAGTATACTATATATGGAACTACTTAGTATTCGCAATGTCTTTTGACTTAAGCTGAAGAATAAAGAACTGAATCAATCAGTATTTACATAGGGCGTATTGCGGTAGACTTGTGTAGAATTGTACACGTCAGGTTAGGCGTGTAAACCCCCCGGTTGGCTTGGTACGGCCTCGATAGAGGAGGAGATTTACGCTGTGTTGGGGAGTCGCTAGAATTTTCTATAGAAAGATAGAAACTTGTGTTTTGGGGTTAATAGACGTTTTGACCTTTATAGGTGAAAGTTCTAAGATTAGAGTATTCTAGTCGAGGAGTGGAAAGGGCTAGCAAGTTGTAGTACTTGGAGGATTTTGCTTATTGTCGATAAATCGTCGGGAGGTATGTGAACCTCTTCCAATCTTTTCTAGCATGATTGTTGTGAACTATGTAGTACGGTAGACGCATACGTGCTAAGTGATTTGGTTGGTTTAAAACATAGGGTGTTATAATAGCTTTATGGGAAGTTAGTTATAACGACCTTATGTAAGTGAAAATGGTTTCTTGATGTTAGAAGTTAAGAGACTTGATCTTATAAGATAAGAGACTTAACTTATTTGTTTTAATGTGGATATTTGTGTGAAACCTCATTCGTGAGTAATGAGTACTTGGTTTTAAAGGGATAATGTTTCCGATTTCGAATCGAATGTGTATCGACAGCACCACCGCGTTAATAAAGGAAAATGTATTGAATAATGATGTGTTGTATTAAAACCGTAGAAACCTCCATCCGCATAGAGCTAAGATGAGACAAAATGATATTACATTTTCTAGATCATGGCCGCTGTAATAAGATCGTTATAAACAAGAATAAACTACTCACGTATATGACATATGTTACTCAATTGTTCTAAAAGGAATCAGTGATTAAGTTTGGGAACTATGAAACCATTTGAAAATGAGAAGCTTGAGTAATTGAAACTAGGCAAACTGGAACTTAGGAAAAGAATGGTGTTACTTGATTTTGAAAAGGAAGGTGGGTTGGTCATTCTAATACTACTGGTATCGGGTGACTTATAAAAGTAATGGATCTCTTTTAAAAGAACTTAACGATGTAGTACTTTGGGGTTAAAACCGGACTTTGGCATAAAATGAAAGTACTACTTTGAGTTGTGTGAAACTTGCCTATGCTTGTTGTTGTGAAACTTGCCTATGCTTGTGATGATAGCCTTTATTGTACAATCGTTGTGTTTACGTGTTACCGCGTCTCGATAGAGTCGGTTGGTTGAGAACTTACTTGGGCGTAGCGTGATGGCGGAGAAATTCCGCAGTGCGTTCGGTGATAGTATTATTGTTGTTAATCGCTTTGGAGACATCACGATCGCGTGCGCGTAGGTATGCTTCCATTTTGGTTAAGGTCTTGTGGTTAATCGCTTTGGATATATCGACACGATGCGAGCGCGCGGGTATGTTTCCATTTTGATTATCGCCTTGTGATTTCCTTTGGACATACCGACGATGCGTAGCGCACGTATCGTCCATTTGGAATGTTGTCTTATTTTTCCTTGGACATACCGACACGATGCGTAGCGCACGGGTATGCTTCATTTGGATTCTTTGTCTTGTTGTTGAGGTCACATGGACATGTCTACACCGATGCGAATTCCGGGGCATGTGGCCATGGGACATTGGTATTATTGTTGCATCATGGACATGTCTACACCGATGCAGATTCTGGGCACGCGCCATAATGCGAACGATTGATGTTGTGGGCGTGAGACCCATAGTTATATCGAGTGATGATTGTTTTATGTTGTGAATCGTAGTTTGGTTATCATACATGTCTCCCGCTTTATATAGACTAGTATGATTTCATTTCTGATTGCAGATTTCACATACTTGGTACTGTTATCGACCTCCTTGGGGCTGCGTTCACGCGTGTAGGAGTACATCGGTCGTGGTTCCTCGCTCATAGGATCACAGTTCAGCGCATTTGAAGCTCCGTTTCTCCAGAGGCTTATCTTTTGGTAGGTGTTCCCTGAGTTGTAGGTTCTTGTACATTCAGGGGTATGGCGGGGCCCTGTCCCGTCATAGTCATTGTATATCTTAGAGGTCTGTAGTACTGTTGTGGGCAGGGTTGTAAAAGGATTAAACTGTTCAGGTTTTATGTATATACTGAAGGCAACTGCTTTGTTGCTGTTTATTCATTTATCTCTTGTTAAATGACTCTTGTTTTGTGTTCCTGATTTTCTCGATGTATGTATCACTAGGGTGCCTGTAAGGCACGATGCACCCGGCCCCTAACGTCGTTACAGATTATATACTTTCAAAACAATTCTCTTAACTTTTAAAAAAAAGCAATTAGTCTCTTAACCTTTAGAAATCAAGTGACTCCTTTTACTACAAAACCTTAGGCAATTGATACCTTAAAATCAAGTTGCCTTTTCACTAAAATCAAGTTGCCTTTTCACTAAAATCAAGTCATTTATCTTTCCATAAAGCAAATATAACCAACTTTCCATAAAGCCGTTATATTCACTTTATACCTTAGCCAAAATATGATTTCCTATCCAAGGGACTTATACGTTTAAAACGGAACAAGTATCACATACTTTAAAACTCTTCAAGTCCCTTAACTTAATAAAACTTAAGACATCCTTTATTCTTTCAAAGAAGTGAGTTAATCTCCTAACTCACCCGACTTGGCTATTCATAAAACTAGTAAAGGATATCAAGGTGTTGTACGTCTACCGTACTACATACGTGCAACTAGTCATGCTCAAAAGATAGGAAAAGTTCTACATAGAGTAAATCACGCAACTACCTCTTAACTTCTAAGAGTAGAAGGAAACATGAAATGATACCACAGGTATATTCCATACATAGAATCATGCCAAAGGAAGGAAGAGGTTCACATACCTCGCGACGATAATCGACAAGTAGCAAAATGCTCCAAAGTACTTCAACCTTGATAGCTATTCCATCCTTCAAGTAGGATACGCTATACTTAGTACTTCAACCTATAATGGTCACAATATGTCCATTAACCTCTCACTTCTAACGTAGAATATTCTAAGTGCTAAGTCACAAAATTCTACGGAAAATCGGACAACACTTCCTTTGTTTCTACTTACTTTGCCACCTTCTTCAAGGCCGAATACAATAACCAAACACGCCATATTTAAGGCCCAATCAATGAAATCAACAATAGGGGATTACACGCCTACTAGACGTGTAAAATTCCGCCCCACAATAGATATCAAATTAATACAACTACTAGTCCAATTTCGGCCATATTGAGTACAACAATACCAATTCTTATCCAATTTCCATTTCAATCCAAATTGTTAGCATGACAAGATATCAAGTCGCAATCGATTATACTACTATAATCTCCAATTAAGTAACATGCGACGATTCTAGTAAACGACCAAATTGTAATCCAACTTTACATGGATTACATTACATTTTGGATTTTAAGGCTACAAGCAATCCATAATACTTATAAACTTCAACACCTATACTTCATGCTAGCAACATGTAAAGCTAACAACAATATAAATAATCTTGTAACACTTTTAAGGGACAAGATTATACCTCAACGAATCTTAATCCAATCTCCAAATCTGAAGTCGCTCCTTAGTAACTTAGAGCCTCTTCAAGACACTTCAATCCGCTACTTGAGACTCTTAGAACAATACCAACAACTTTCCTTCTAACTTCCAATTCAAAACCTAGAAAAGCAACTAGGTTTTCGCTTTGCGACTAACCCGAAAACTATCTTTTTCCGAGATTTTTCTATTGAGATATGCTTACAATATACTCAAAAACCTTGGTTTAAAGTGTGGAGCTTAAAGAACAAGAAACAAAAAAATTTCTCCTTGAAACCCCCCTAAACCCGAGAGCTCCTAGAACCATATCAAGTTTTTCATGAAAAATTTCTAAGTGTAGAACTCTTGTCTTGCTACTAGTACCCTTATATAACAACATGGAGGGCTAAGATAAATACATATGTGTGGTTTGGATGCATCTCTATAAAATATCATGCTAAGTGGTCCCATTGACCAAGTCAATAATATCAAGCTCTCTAATTGCAAGACTTGGTCATCTACACATTGGTCAAATGACCATATTACCCTTACATTAATTCGTCCAAGACCATAGGGGGAGTGCCACGTGTCGCCCTCCCATTCGTCCATATAATTCTGTAACCCTCGTGGGCCCCACAAAACGTAAAATTTCTCGGGTGGGCCCCACATGACCAAATCCGTAAAAATAAATTTCCACAATGCTAATAAGTTCCATACTCCTTAAATAATGCATTTTAAGAATCTAATTCTCACCAACGAACATTTCTCCTTTCCGACGTTCGGAAGATTTCTCGTCGGAAAAATAATTCTTCCTTTCGTACCCTATTCAAGTCTTGAGTTCCTTACGTACATTCTCTTAAACATGTCCTGGAGTTACGGGGTGTAACATTCTTCCCCCCTTAGAAACATTCGTCCTCGAATGTTCTTTCGGAGTCCAATCTAATTAAAGCGCGACATAGTCTCCTTATACTACACCCTTCTTATAACATATGCCACCCATGGCCACATAACAATATTTATACTAAGATGTCAACCTTGGCACTTACGAAGCCAACTAGCCCATACTTATAATGACCTCAAAGTCTGTCATAATCCTCTCTACTAGGTCTACTAGGGTCTGACGACTGTATCATCACCGGGAAAACCTCATATCCCCGCTCAGCTACCACCCCACACACTCACGGGTGTAGTTACCTCGAAAGGTTCTTATGGATTCAGGCTCTATTCCTTTACACTTGGTTGTTATCTTTCTTATCGGGTCGATTCTTTCCGTATTTCCAACTCATACTAGTATACATAACTTCCATACCGATGCTGGCCTCCAATCTTTTGGAGTCACTTTTTTAAACAACATAAGGCCATTTCCGACTCCCACGACCTGGTTCCGGTGGAACGCGTCCACGAACCCGTAAAACAATTAACTAGACTTGGGCCTTGCACCCTCGTGACCCTGTCACGTAGCGGAACTACTACCAACTGATCCCACTCCATTCCAGGCCATGGGGAGACCCGTAACAGGTCCTCACCCCGACCCGCCGTCGCACTTAACTCTTATTCTTGGTCTATAATAAATCTTTCTACCCGAGAAGACCTTGTACATCTAAGGTCTCAGCGGTATTCAACATTCTTAGGCTCGCAATTTCCATGCTCCAAGCCTATCTTATCAGTCTCCCCGTAAACGGGTACAAAAACTTCTCATAATACCATAATCGTGTCGTTTTTATCACAACAACCATTACTTACTCTATACGGACCTCATCCGTACAATTCTCTTAAGCCTACTACGCAGCTTAATCTATTTACATGACATTCCGTTAAGTTCCTTAACATGGCTTCTTAAGGGTTCACTACCCTATCGCATGCATCATCCCTTCCCAATTATCTCAAAACAACACATAAGATCTTGGCGAGAATTTATTAACTGTTCCATACCTTCCCGGTATCTAGTTAGTCTTTACCACTCTTGGTAAATCTAAAACCATTCTAGGCAACCCATAAACGACCCTCATACATAACTCCGTATAGATGTATGTCACAATACCAACTATACTATAATCATTACCAACCTGGATACGCAATCCACATAGTCCTTCCTGGGTCACTGCTGCCTTTCTCGTAGCTGCAATCAACATAACTCGTTAGGGAGAGACGACCCTAACAACACAGCTCTATCGCACGATCTCAGAGTGAGAAGAATGGAAACCAATCCTAAATGTCCTGCAGCCTCCTGATTATAGATGTGGTGCACAACACACCGATAATCAAGACTCTACTAGACACGGTCTGTAGACACTTTCCGAGGACTAACTGCTCTGATACCACTTTTGTCACGACCCGACCCCGGGCCCGCGACTGGTGCCCTACCTGGGCACCCTTACAGGTATACATCAGAGATAATCAGCGGAACATACATGAAACTTATAAATAAATCATCAAAGACAAAATCAACAGGTTAGCCGATAAGGCTACCTCCCTGGATAGTAAATACATAAACGAAGCAGTTGCCTCCTTTCCTTTACAAACAGACCCACAATATGTGACTACAGACCTCTAAGAGTTTTAACGTAACAACTGTGGCGGGACAGGGCCCCGCCATACCCCTGAATATACATGAATCTACAACCTCAGGGAAAACCGTACCAAGAGATAAGCCTCCGGAGCAAATGGAGCTTTTTCCCAAAAACTGAACCGAGATCCTAAGAGCAAGGATCACCAACCTGGGTACCTAAAACTCATGGCATTTAACGCAGCCCTGGCGGGGTCGATAACAAAACCGAATATGGAACAGAAATAACGTACAGTAAACATATCATAACTGTACAAAAGAATGACAGGGACAAATATACAGAGTATATACCAGATCCTGCCGTGTCATTACCACTATGAACTTAATCGTACCTTATTATCTTTTCCCATTTTCAATAAAAGTTATAGCCATATCTTACGTACATACTTAGGAGAAGTCATTAAGTTCATTTCCATCTAACTTACTTACCTTTCATAACACAATCCGGCCCTTTAGGGAGGGACGCATATACTACCCGGCCCAATCTGGGACGCGATCATGTCACACAATATCAAAGCGTGTCCGTGGAATCCCCCATCACTACCGACAACTATAAGCGTAAAATATAACCATGTGACGCGCCCGTGGCATCCCACCTCACTGTCGGCGTACACATATACAACACATATATATATCTCCTGCCCGTGGAATCCCACATCACTGCCGACAACTATAAGTGTAAAAATATAACCATGTGACGCGCCCGTGGCATCCCACCTCACTGTCGGCGTACACATATACAACACATATATATATATATATGTATAACGCGGCCGCATGCCCCAGAATCCCACATCGTATAAGCATGGCCATAACGTGCCCTCGGCATCCCTCATCGTAGCGCAGTCTTCGTGGGAGCTAGCCCATGGATTAATAATATAACATGGTCGCATGACCCGGAATCCCAAATCGTATAATCATGGCCATCGAGTAATAATACGCGGGCATCTAACCCGCATCTCCGGCCGCATGCCGGCATCCTCATCATATAAGCATGGCCAAGATCAATCACAATGGAAGCATACCTGGAATCCCACACGCCGCAGACGTCCAATAAAATGTCCGGCATCTAACCCGCATCTCGGTCACACGCCGGAATCCCGATCGTATAAGCATGTCCAAGGATCAATCATGATGGAAGCATACCCGTGGAATCCCACATCACCGCTTCGGTATGTCCAAGTAAACTTATAACAAGACAAACTTCTCCAACCGAGAGTCACGACAACGTAACATATAATACTTGCACTTAAAGCTATCACAAGCAAATACAGGCAAGTTCATTAAACCTTTAGACTTCCATTTTTATAAACTCATGACACTTTCATTTTACACATCAAAATCCGGGAATTTAACCCCAAGTCTACGTACTTTCATTATTTTCAAAAGATCCCTTATCATATAAAACCCCAAGATACTAACACCCGTAGTATCCAGGCTTGTGTACATTTCACATAAGTCACAATACTTTTAGAAATACATTTCTCGGCTTCTAAATCAAGTGACCCTTACTTTAAAGCTTTTAAGCAAGTGATACCTTTAAATCACATTGCCCTTCCTTAATTCAAGTTATTTCTTTGATTACTTATTAGAGAAAACCATTCTCTTAACCTTCCATAAAGACGTTATAACCAACTTCCCATAAAGCCGTTATAACCCTTTATGGTTTTAGACAAAACTCATTCCTTTTATAACCAAGGATTATATACTTTCAAAACAATTCTCTTAACTTTTTTAAAAAAGCAATTAGTCTCTTAACCTTTAGAAATCAAGTGACTCCTTTTACTACAAAACCTTAGGAAATTGATACCTTAAAATCAAGTTGCCTTTTCACTAAAATCAAGTCATTTATCTTTCCATAAAGCAAATATAACCAACTTCCCATAAAGCCGTTATATTCACTTTATACCTTAGCCAAAATATGATTTCCTATCCAAGGGACTTATACGTTTAAAACGGAACAAGTATCACATACTTTAAAACTCTTCAAGTCCCTTAACTTAAAAAAACTTAAGACATCCTTTATTCTTTCAAAGAAATGAGTTAATCTCCTAACTCACCCGACTTGGCTATTCATAAAACTAGTAAAGGATATCAAGGTGTCAGACGCTCACCGCACTACATAATGCAACTAGTCATGCTCAAAAGATAGGAAAAGTTCTACATAGAGTAAATCACGCAACTACCTTTTAACTTCTAAGAGTAGAAGGAAACATGAAATGATACCACAGGTATATTTCATACATAGAATCATGCCAAAGGAAGGAAGAGGTTCACATACCTCGCGACGATAATCGACAAGTAGCAAAATGCTCCAAAGTACTTCAACCTTGATAGCTATTCCATCCTTCAAGTAGGATACGCTATACTTAGTACTTCAACCTATAATGGTCACAATACGTCCATTAACCTCTCACTTCTAACGTAGAATATTCTAAGTGCTAAGTCACAAAATTCTACGGAAAATCGGACAGCACTTCCTTTGTTTCTACTTACTTTGCCACCTTCTTCAAGGCCGAATACAATAACCAAACACGCCATATTTAAGGCCCAATCAATGAAATCAACACAGGATTACACGCCTACTAGACGTGTAAAATTCCGCCCCACAATAGATATCAAACTAATACAACTACTAGTCCAATTTCGGCCATATTGAGTACAACAATACCAATTCTTATCCAATTTTCATTTCAATCCAAATTGTTAGCATGACAAGATATCAAGTCGCAATCGATTATACTACTATAATCTCCAATCAAGTAACATGCGACGATTCTAGTAAACGACCAAATTGTAATCCAACTTTACATGGATTACATTACATTTCGGATTTTAAGGCTACAAGCAATCCATAATACTTATAAACTTCAACACCTATACTTCATGCTAGCAACATGTAAAGCTAACAACAATATAAATAATCTTGTAACACTTTTAAGGGACAAGATTATACCTCAACGAATCTTAATCCAATCTCCAAATCCGAAGTCGCTCCTTAGTAACTTAGAGCCTCTTCAAGACACTTCAATTCGCTACTTGAGACCCTTAGAACAATACCAACAACTTTCCTTCTAACTTCCAATTCAAAACCTAGAAAAGCAACTAGGTTTTCGCTTTGCGACTAACCCGAAAACTATCTTTTTCCGAGATTTTTCTATTGATATATGCTTACAATATACTCAAGAACCTTGGTTTAAAGTGTGGAGCTTAAAGAACAAGAAACAAAAAAATTTCTCCTTGAAACCCCCCTAAACCCGAGAGCTCCTAGAACCATATCAAGTTTTTCATGAAAGATTTCTAAGTGTAGAACTCTTGTCTTGCTACTAGTACCCTTATATAACAACATGGAGGGCTAAGATAAATACATATGTGTGGTTTGGATGCATCTCTATAAAATATCATGCTAAGTGGTCCCATTGACCAAGTCAATAATGTCAAGCTCTCTAATTGCAAGACTTGGTCATCTACACATTGGTCAAATGACCATATTACCCTTACATTAATTCGTCCAAGACCATAGGGGGAGTTCCACGTGTCGCCCTCCCATTCGTCCATATAATTCAGAACCTCGTGGCCCCACAAAACGTAAAATTTCTGTGGGCCCCACATGACCAACCAGAAAATAAATTTCCACAATGCTAATAAGTTCCATACTCCTTAAATAATGCATTTTGAGAATCTAATTCTCACCAACGAACATTTCTCCTTTCCGACGTTCGGAAGATTTCTCGAAAAAACAATTCTTCCTTTCGCACTCTATTCAAGTCTTGAGTTCCTTACGCATTCTCTTAAACATGTCACGGAGTTACGGGTGTAATGATTATGATTTTATTTCAAGATTTACGATTTCACATACTTGGTACTGTTATCGACTTTCGGGGCTGCGTTCATGCCGCAGGTAGAGGTACACCAGTTGTTGATCCTCGCTCATAGGATCACAGTTCAGCGTTTTGGGAAGCTCCGTTTCTCCGGAGGCTTATCTTTGGTATAGTCCCCTATCGTTGTAGGTACTTACATTTAGGGGTATGGCGGGGCCCTGTCCCGTCGTTGTTGTTATAACATTCTTAGAGGTCTGTAGTACTGTTGTGGGCAGGGTTTGTAAAGGATAACTGTTCAGGTATATATATGCAGAAAGGTAACCGTTTTGGTTAGCCTGTTTCTTATTTTATCTTGTTTCATGTTTAAGTTTTTATTTCCGCTGATTTTTCTCTGATGTTGTATCACTAGGGTGCCCGGGGTAAGGCACCAGTCGCGGGCCCGAGGTCGGGTCGTGACAAAAGTGGTATCAGAGCAGTTAATCCTCGGAAAGTGTCTACAGACCGTATCTGGTAGAGTTTTGATTATCGGCATGTTGTGCACCACACCTATAATCAGGAGGCTGCAGGATATTTAGGATTGGTTTCCATTCTTCTCACTCTGAGATCGTACCTTAGAGCTGTGTTATAAGTTGGACTCCCTCTGGCGTATTCTTATGTACCCGTTATGCCTCTACGCAAGGCAACCAGAGGGAGCTACGAGTAGAACACGGAGGGTTGCGAGGGCACAGGCCTGGTCATTACCTGAGATAGTACTTCAGACGACGAGTTTTATGACGCCGCTAGCCGCATCAGAGTTTAGAGCGACAGCAGTTTCTACTAAGACTACTGATGCGCGTAATATGCACACACTTTTAAACGCAAGTGCACGTTATCGTATCAAGTAGTATAGTCTTAGATAAGACCGAATATCGTCCTCTAGGATTAGGGTTCAAGTACCAACTATCTATTTTCTAGTATCTATTTGGTGAATTAATGATTGATTGTTTGGTGTATAACTAAGAATTATTAAAGATACGTAAATATAAAGAATTACTTCAGATGTGATGAGAATAGGGCTTCTATGTATCCTCACTATCCGCTTATGCTACTTACTAATGCATTACTTATGGTATTCTTCTTTTGGAGAAAGCGGTTTATTTAAATCGCTTTATACTCCGTTAGGGTTATATAAACACTCAACCCAGATTGTTCCTTACCTACCTTTCGGTGATAAGTGGTAACTCTAGAGGAGGATTAAGAACAAAAACCTAGTTGACCGTCACGCATAATGCGCAAAATTAGGGTTGTTAAGCCTCTCATCAACGCTACAAAGCTAATTGAGGTATTTTCATCCCCAATTCAAGCCTGTCTACCCAACTTACAAAGATATTCACAATCCCCTTTTCGTAACTGATTAGAAATCATATAGTGATAACTAGTTGTCAATTAGTTACCAAGAATTCAACTCAATTATTGGATAGATCTCTCAATAAGAAAAATAACCATAAGCATGCATTAATTTATAACATAAGTTTCAAGAAATTCAACATAGAAAGCCCTATAAGAGAATTAGTTCCTAGCCATGAATATGACAAGAACTAATTCAAAGTTCATCATGCAAAACTGAATTAAAGAAAAGAAAAAGGAAAGAAATTACTAATGTTTAGGTCTCCAATCTCCTAGCAAGAAAATCTGGTGTTGTCAAGAAAGGGACACCTCAGAAACTGCCTAGGGTTCTCCTTATATAGGTTTAAAAACGCCTCTTCTTTCTCTCGCAGTTCGCCCAAAAATCCGTCAAAAGACCTAATTTTTCCGCCGCGGCTGCTGCCGCAGATAGCCGCGGGCGCGGAGTTCTGCGATCCGTCGTGTTTTGCGCCGCGCCCCGATATTCGCTGCTCGAGTAGCCGCGCACAGTATCTTCTGTAGCTACGGATGTTTAGCGCCGCGCCGTGCATCCGCTGCTCGGCGGAGCCGCGGCCGAAGTCTTCGCCTGAATAGTGGCGCCGCGCCTCGCTGCCGCAGGAGGCCGCTGGCCGGGTCTGGATTTTAGCCTCGTTCGCCACTTTCTCTGTTTTCAGCTGCATCTCCTCTTGTGCCCTCTTTTTGCTCCTTTTCCGCCATTTGGCCATTTCAACCACTTTGACTCAATAGAAAGAAAAACTATCCTAATACGACACTTATATGTGTAAAATGGGACAAAAGACTAACTAAAACAGACTAAAAGGTGTATATAAAATACACCGATCAAATACCCCAACTTAACCTTTGCTCGCCTCGAGCAAAGATAGAAAGAAATAAACTAAAAGACTCAAAGAAACGAAAATAAAAGACTCCTCACATTAATCACTTTTCTCGCATAAATGTTAACTAGAGAAACATGAAGGTTAGCAAAATAATATGCAGGAACACATAGCATGAAATTTTCAGCACACTAAACACATGAAGCTAGATATTTCGCAAACTCATATTCATCATGCTTAATGGAAGTCAATATACTAAATCATGCATATAAATTCAAGAATTCCTATGGCATGCTTACTTGCTATTCTCCACTAATTCTGGATATGCATAAAAGAGATCTTCAGGACTTTGAGGGTTGTAATGTAGGCTTAGGTAGGGGTTGGTAAAGATAGGCATTTAGGCTCATTTTTCTGTACCATAAGCTCTTTGGCTTTTCAATTTTCCCCTTTTTCTTTTGATTCTTTCCTTCACTTCAATTCTATCCTTCCCCTCTTTTGTTTTGGGAGAGTGAAGTGTATTATACTAATAGGCACCCCCAAACTTAGGCTTTTGCCTCTTTCTTATTACTTTTCCATCAAAGCATCAAACTTGTTCACTCTTTTTGTTTCTTCTTTTTTTAACACAATGTATTCCACTATTTCATATTTTCACTTATGGCACAATTTTGTGGGAATATAGGTGTCAAAGAAGAAGTTTCAAATTTAGGCTCAATGAGGCTGACTAGGGATATTTTTAAAGTACAGGGTAGAAAAGAATGGTAAGAATTGGCTATCAAAGAAATGTCTGAGTCATCTCCCTAACATACATATCCTAACTATTTCGCCTCAAATAGCAAGCAATCATAACACATAAGCATTTATCATTTAGCATGCATAACTCAAGCAAGAAACTCCAAATAGACAGATTCTGTGAGTTTTTGGCATATCTAACCTAAGTGTTTAGATAGTTGCTTCAATTCCTTTACATTATTCCACCTTACTTCACTAGGTGTTTCTAGCAACTACAAAGATACATGATCTTTGACAGCAATTATGACTAAAAGAAAAATTTTGGTGACTCAAAATAAACATAAAACAAATAAAAGACTTAAATAAAACATAACATGACACACAAATAAAACCCCAAACTTAAATCACACATTGTCCCCAATGTGTGCAAGACTCAAAGACAGTAAAAGAAAACGACACTTACAAACTTTGGTTAAAATGGTGGTGGTGGTGGATAATGCGTCGAATTCCGTGAGGGGAGGAATATTCTTGATGTTTTGATTTGGCGATAGGGCCTTCGGATCAGGGTATCCTTCAGACTCATAGTTTCACAGGCGCCGCTGCCCCGCAATGGAAGCCGCGCGCCTAAACTCGGGCGCCGATCATTTGGCGATTTTTCTGGATATCCTTGGCTTCCACTGCCAACACAAAGACATTACACACGAACCCAAGACCGTGAGAGACCGATCAAGACAAAAATAAAAATAAACTAAAAATGGTTGAAATAACATAATTAAAACATCGGGTTGCCTCTCCCAACTAGCGTGTTTTTACCGCTTTTAGCCGGGACGCAAGTTCCTTATTTATTTTAAGGATTGAGAAGTTACCAAGTTCATGTATTCCATTTCATTGATCGTAGGGTTTTAACCTCTGTCCGCTTACCTTGAAGCGCTCCTCTCTCCCTTTTATTTCAATTGCTGCATGGGAATACTCTTACTACCGTGTATGGTCCTGTCCAACGTGATTTTAACTTGCCTGGAAACAATCTCAACCTTGAGTTGAATAGCAGCACTTGTTGTCCTTCTTGAAAGTCTTTTGGTATCAAATTCTTATCGTGCCATGCTTTCGTTCGTTCCTTGTAGATCTTTGCATTCTCATAGGCATTGTGTCGGAATTCATCTAATTCGCTCAGCTGTAGTAGCCTCCTCTGTCCAGCTGCCGTGGTATCCATGTTTAACTTCTTCATTGCCCAGTATGCTCTGTGTTCCAACTCTACTGGCAAATGACATGCTTTACCAAAAACTAATTTATAAGGTGACATACCAATTGGTGTTTTGAATGCTGTCCGGTATGCCCACAATGCGTCATCCAATTTGATAGACCAGTCTTTCCTTGAGCTGTTCACCGTCTTTTCCAATATGCTCTTCACTTCTCTATTTGACACTTCCGCTTGCCCATTAGCTTGAGGATGGTAAGCCAGAAAAGGGTGGTAAACTCCATATCGAAAGCAATGAATTCACCGCCTATTGCGTAAATGGCTCCTTCATCACCGATGAGAGCTCGTGTGCCGAACCTTGTGAAAATATTCTTCGAGGAATTTTTGAACGCTTTCATCGTCGCTTTTCTTTGGTGGCCACTGCTTCTACCCATTTGGACACATAGTCTACTGCCAGAAGGATGTATTGATTTCCAAAAGATGGCGGGAATGGTCCCATGAAATCAATTCCCCCCACATCGAATAGTTCTACTTCCAATATCCCGCAAGGCATCTCGCTTTCGTCTTGAGATGTTCCTCGTTCTTTGACAATTATCACATATCCGCACAAAGGCATGGGCATCCTCAAGAGTGTTGGCCAATAGAATCCGCATTGCAATACCTTTGCCGCTGTTCTTGATGCCCCAAAGTGTCCACCACATGATAAGGTGTGGCAATGGGTGAGAACTCGTGCATCTCTTCCTCTGCATGACGCTCGATGACTTAGTCGACAAGGTTTGTATAGCATCGGTTCCTCCCAATAGTAATGTTTTACTGTAATAAAACCTCTTCATTCATTGCCTTGACAATCTCGGGGTAGAACTTTAGCCGCAAGAAAGTTAACAAAATCGTACAAGGTAAATTAGAATTCATACTTACTCAAACAGTTGTTCGTTCGAAAGTGATCATTTATTTGCACATCCTCGTGTTCGCTCTCTGTGTTCTCCACCGACAAGTGGTTCAGAATCAATTCTCTGTTCCTTTCTTATCACGAATCTCTACGTCAAATTCTTGTAGAAGTAGGACCCATCGAATGAGGCGAGGCTTTGCATCCTTCTTTGTCATTAAGTACTTTATAGCAGAGTGGTCAGTGTATACTATCACTTTATTTCCAATCAAGTAGGGCCTGAATTTCTCAAACGCATATACTATAGCTAGTAATTCTTTTTCAGTAGTTGCATAATTAAATTGTGCGTCATTTAGAGTTTTACTAGCATAGTAAATGGATCTAAATACCTTGTCGATTCTCTGTCCAAGTACCGCTCCAACTGCATAGTCGCTTGCATCGCACATGAGTTCAAATGGGAGCTCCCAATTTGGTGCAATGACTATGGGTGCTGAGGTAAGCTTCTCCTTGAGCGTTTGAAATGCGGATAAGCATTCTTTATTGAAGTCGAAGGCTACCCCCGTCATTAGCAATGTGAGAGGGCTTTGAGACCCTTGAAAAATCCTTGATGAATCTTCTATAGAAGCCTGCATGTCCAAGGAAACTTCTGACCCCTTTTGTTGATACTGGAGGTGGTAGATTTTCGATCACTGAGATCTTTGCTTTGTCTACCTCAATACCTTGGCTTGATATTTTATGCCCCAAGACGATTCCTTCGGTCACCATGAAGTGACATTTCTCCCAATTTAGCACAAGGTTAGATTCTTCAGACCGCCAACACTGCTTCTAGATGCCTTAAACATTCATCAAATGATGCTCCAAAGACCGAAAAGTCATCCATAAAGATCGCTATAGTCCTCTCTACCATATCTGAGAAAATTGCCATCATACACCTTTGAAAAGTAGCAGGTGCATTACAGAGTCCAAATGGCATCCTTGTAAATGCAAATGTGCCAGCGGCAAGTAAATGTTGTCTTTCCCGATCTTACGGGCTATTGCAACCGTGATACCTCGAGTATCCATCCAAAAGCAATAGTAGTTATGCCTCGCGAGTCCGGTCCAACATTTGATCTAGGAATGGCAACGAAAGTGGTCTTTTCTAGTTGCTTTATTCAACTTGCGATAGTCAATGCAGCATTCTCCATCCGTGATCGCTTCGAGGAATGAGTTCGCTTTTCTTTCGTTAGCCACCACCGTTATTCCACCCTTTTTCGCACCACTTGTACCGACTTACCCAAGTGCTATCGATATGGGGTAAATTACTCCCGTGATCGAGCCATTTTAGGATTTCTTTCCTTACTACCTCCTTCATATTTGGGTTCACCGCCTGGCTTCGATGGATGGTCCGCTTCTCTCATCTAGACGGATCTTATGCATTACCGTTGATGGACTTATCCCTTTATGTCCGCTAATGTCCATCCAATAGCCCGCTTGTGATTCTTTAGTACTCTTAGCGCTTTATCAATCTCTTCGTGGATAGGTGGCATGAAATGATCACCGGTAGGTTTTCTTCACCTAGGTATTGGTATTGTAGATGATTGGGTAGGATTTTTAACTCTAACTCGGGGCCTTCGTGGATGGTAATGATCTTTCTGTACTGTCCCACTCTTCATACTTCTTTGTCCTTGTATCCCATTTTTCATAAGCATTCATCCAATTTGCATACTCCATCGATCCGATCGCTTTCTACTATCATCATCCCACGTGTCGATTTCTTCAAGCGTATCATCATATTCGAACTCTTTGTTCGACATTGTCTCTTCGATAAGATCAATGGCCGAGCGCTTATCTTTGGCCTCTGAAAATTTGTCGCTTGAAGAACGTTAAAAATCACCTCTTCTTCATCTACCGAAGCTTCAATTCCCTTTTGAACATCAATGAGAGTCCATCCCGTGGCTAGATGGTCCGCCAAAGATGATGATGGGGATTCCATCGTTATCTTGTATGTCTAAGATAACGAAATCGCGGGAAGATGAACTTGTCCACTTTTACTAATATATCTTGATGACTCCTGGATGAACAATTGAGCGGTCACTAGTCGCAAGTGATGTTTGTAGGTTTGATTTCTCCCATTTCTAGTTTGCGTAAAACTAGATAGGCATCGATTTATGTCCGCTCCCGTGTCGCATGCTGCCTTTGACATTCAAACTTTCCAATAGTGCATGGGATGGTAAAGCTCCTGGTCTTGTAACTTCGAGGCGCTTGTCTCGTAGGGATGGCACTACATTCTTGATTAACATCACCGCTTCGTAATCCTCTATCTTCCTCTTTTGCTAAGCACATCCTTCATGAACTCGACGAGCTCGGCATTTGTTCTGTGGCTTCAAAGAAACGGGATATTGAGTTGCAATTGTTTGAGAACCTCAACGAATCCGGAGAATTGCTTGTCAAGAGTGTATGTTTTTAACTTCGGGATATGGTATCATCACTGGGTGTCGCCACCGGTGTCGCTTTTCGATTTGCAGGTTCGGGCGCCACGTCTCGATTCGCGCCGCGACGCTCACTTTCTCGTGATCGCTCGGATGCCGTAACTTCAGACTATCTCCGAATCCTCGCGCCGCTTCTCGACACAGGCGCGCGGCGGCCGCAAACTTTCTCTCCCCTGATTCGACATCCTTCAGGTCAATTGCCTGACATTGTGTTTCCTTATTGCTTATCCCAGATGCAGATTGCTCTTCTTGCGGTTCGCTGTTGAATATGACCGCGAAGTTCTCGCTATTTCGCTTTCCAACTTCTTTATACCCAACCTCATTTCGTCCATGACGAATCGAGCTTGGGACTCGTGAGATCGAATATAGTTTCTCATAATTCCTCCTCTGCTCTCTATGGTTGGCTCTCTATCATATGGACAGTAAAGATCCATATCTAAAGTGTTCCTGAAACGAATCAAAGCCAACAAAAAATCACGGCACCTCGAATTTTCGTAAAAACTAAAAATAAAAATAACAAATTACTTACCAAATTAGAAATTAAAAATAGATAAATTTGATATTGAACTATTGCCTAATCCCCGACAACGGCGCCAAAAACTTGATGCGCGTAATATGCACACACTTTTAAACGCAAGTGCATGTTATCGTATCAAGTAGTATAGTCTTAGATAAGACCGAATATCGTCCTCTAGGATTAGGGTTCAAGTACCAACTATCTATTTTCTAGTATCTATTTGGTGAATTAATGATTGATTGTTTGGTGTATAACTAAGAATTATTAAAGATACGTAAATAAAAAGAATTACTTCAGATGTGATGAGAATAGGGCTTCTATGTATCCTCACTATCCGCTTATGCTACTTACTAATGCATTACTTATGGTATTCTTCTTTTGGAGAAAGCAGGTTTACGAAATCGCTTTATACTCCGTTAGGTTATATAAACACTCAACCCCAAAGATTGTTCCTTACCTACCTTCGTGATAAGGGTAACTCTATAGGAGGATTAAGAACAAAACCTAGTTGACGTTGTAACGACTCGCCCGTTCAAGCATCGTGCCTTATCCCGCACCCTAGTGATACAATCATCGAGAAAACCAATGGAAAATAAAACTTTAACAAGAAACAAGATATATGAACATAAACAAAGCCAACCCAACGGTTACCTTCCAATAACATAAATAAATACAACTTCTTTCAAAACGAACGCTTTAATCCTTTTACAACCCCGCCACAATAGTACTACTGCACTTAAGATTTACAACAACTATGACGACAGGCCCCGCCATACCCCGAATGTACAAGAACCTACAACTGTGAACACATACCGAAGATAAGCCTCCGAGAAACGGAGCTTCCAAACGCTGAACCGAGATCCTAAGAGCGAGGATCCACGACCGATGTATTCTACCGCGCAGATTTAACGCAGCTTCGGGCGAGGTCGCATAACAGTACCAAGTATGTGAAATCAGAAAATATCAGAATGAAATCATAGCGCTATATAAAGCAGAGACATGAATGATAACCAAACTACGATACACATATATCGCTTATATCAAGTCGTGGTCTCACGCCTCCACATCAATCATGCCCGTGGAATGCCTTCCTCATCCGCCAGCCTATGATATGATAACACCAAGAAGTACACCAAAGACACCAAGTCCTACGATGCCAAAGTCAGATAACAATTCAAATGGAAGCATACCCGTGCGCTACGCATCGTGTCAAGATGTCCAAAAGGGAACCACAAGACAAGAATCAAATGGAAGCATACCCGCGCGCCACGATCGTGTCGAGATGTCCAAAAGGAAACAATAGGACAGCATTCCAAATGGAAACATACCCGCGCGCCACGATCGTGTCGCGATGCCCAAAGGGAAACAATAAGGCAAGATCAACATGGAAGCATACCCGCGGCGCCACGATCGTGGTCGCATGTCCAAAGCGATTAGCAAAAGTAACACAATCAACGCGAACGCATCTGCGGAATTTCTCCATCACCGCCAGATGTCCAAGTAAGTTCTCAACAAGTCAACCGACCTCATCGAGACGCCAGAATACGTAAATACAACACTTGTACAACAAAGGCTATCATCACAAGCATAGGCAAGTTTCACACAACTCAAAGTACTTTCACATAAGCCACACAATACCGTAGTATAAAAATCGTGACTATCTTTTAAGTAAACAAGACACTTCCCTTTGTAAAATCAAGTAACAACATTATTTTCCAAACGTTCAAATTTGCCTAATTTCAAATGATCAAGTCACTTATTTTAGAAAGGTTTCATAACTCATAGTCTTAATCTCTTTTAAAACAATTGAGTAACATATGTCATATATGTGAGTAGTTTATTCTTGTTTATAACGATCTTATTACAAAGACCATGATCTAGAAAATGTAATATCATTTTGTCTCATCTTAGCTTCTATGCAGATGGAGGTTTCTACTGGTTTTAATACAACACATCATTATTCAATACATTTTTCTTTATTAACGCTGCAATGGTCTGTCGATACACATTCCGATTCCCGAAATCAGTAAAACATTATCCCTTTAAAAACAAGTACTCATTACTCACGAATGAGGTTTCACACAACATCCACATTAAAACAAATAAGTTAAGTCTCTTATCTTATAAGATCAAGTCTCTTAACTTCTAACATCAGTAAACCATTTTCACCTACATAAGGTCGTTATAACTAACTTCCCATAAAGCTATTATAACACCCTATGTTTTAAACCAACCAAATCACTTAGCACATGTACGTCTACCGTACTACATAGTTCACAACAATCATGCTAGAAAAGATAGGAAGAGGTTCACATACCTCGCGACGATTTATCGACAATAAGAAAAATGCTCCAAGTACTACAACCTTGCTAGCCCTTTCCACTCCTCGAGTAGAATACGCTACTCTTAGTACTTTCACCTATAAAGGTCAAAACGTCTATTAACCCCAAAACACAAGTTTCTATCTTTCTATAGAAAATTCAAAGACCTCCCCGCAACAACAGAAATCTCCTCCTCTATCGAGGCGGCCACCAAGCCAACCAGTGGGGTTTACACGCCTACCCTGACGTGTACAATTCTACTCAAGAATACTACACAAGTCTATCGCAATACACCCCTATGTAAATCTGATTCGATTCGCTTTATTCTTCAAAGCTTAAGTCAAAAGACATCCGAATACTAAGTATAGTTCCATATACGATACTTCAACTATATATTCTAACAAATATGTAATTTCCAATTACAATAGAGGACAAGATAATTACCTCGACAAGCCCAAAATTATCCAAGTTATAATGTCGATCCCGAGCAAGGTTTAGCTCCACCGCGGCGCCCAAACCACTCCAAACAACCCTTAGAAGTTCTAACCAACTTCTACTCAAATACTTCAACCAACTATGAAGATTTCCTTAGGGTTTCTGTTTGAGACTAAAAAGGACAAAAGGTAGTATTTCCGACTCACGTAAAGAGGTATCTTTGGAATACTACAAGGTACAAGGCTAAGGTATTTTGGGCATTATAACAATACTAGGGAGTATTTCAATACCACGGAGTGGTATTATACGAAAACAACTAGGCTAGTGGGTACCCCACTGCTAGCACCACAGGGGAGGGACTCTCGCCAAAGGCCTTAACTAGGAGGGGGGCTCTTGGACGAGAGTCAAACAAGAGGAGAGGAAGGATAGCAAGACTTGGAACATTTTGACGAATGAAGTCTTCTGCCAAGGGTATTTATAGCAAACCAAAAGCCAACCAATGGCCAAGATCAAGCCATGTGCAAGGCAAGTGTAAGGCCAAGATCAAGCCAAGTGCACCCTAGACCCTACTCCTTAAAACCTCACAAATATCTACACAAATATCTACCACAACTTGCCCTCAAGTCATTCGCCCACATGCTTCATCATTGCGAGGTGACACACGTCACCCTCCCGTTGGTCCGAATGTTTCGCCTCTGAAAAATCCGCAAAAATACAAAACGACATAGCCGGAATTTTCCTTCGCAGTTACGCAAAACGCTTTCGAAAAACGACTCTAATCGTGCCAGGCACAATTGTAAAATCGCCATGGTGCCACATGGGGTGACACGTGTCGCCCGATTCGCCTGAATATTTCGTCTTCCAAAATATCCAAAATACCGGAAATCTCAAAACAAAGCGCCCACAAAATCAGAATTTCTCCCGGGCCCCACGTGACCATTTCCAAAATAAAATCTCAAAATTCTAATATAATCTATGAAGTCCAAATACCAAACTGGGAATCCAATTCCCATTAACGAACCTTTTTCTTCACAAATAACCGAAACTTTTCCATGAAAACTCACATCTTTCTTTCTTTTCAACATTTTCTCGCAGTACTTCGCACGCACGTCCTCACATACATACCGCAACTACGGGTATAACATTCTCCCTCCTTAGAAACATTCGTCCCGAATGTTCCTTCTCAAGACGGATATCGATGAAGTTCCTCTAACAAGTTGTCAACGCCACACGGCCACGAAATAACACACGTTATCTTCCTTCCTTACTCGTCGTGCCCTTCTCGAACACTTGAACTCTCCCAAGACGCACCATACTTCACCATTACTCCGCTTCGAAAATCTGCGAGTCACTACCTCCAAACTTGGTCATCTTACTAACCTCAAACTTCCTTAAGGCCATTCCCGCCTTTACGAACCGCTTCGTCGAACGCGTCCACGAACTCATACGTTGGTCACACAAACTTGGGCCTAGCATCCTCGTGACCTACCACCGGGCGACCACCTAACTGACCCCACCTTAATCCGCCACGGTTGACCCGTATCACGCCCTCAACCCGACCCACAATCGCGCAAACTCTTGTTCCCGATCCGAACAATCTTACTAATTCACATCACGAAAGCTACCACTTCCATCTCACACTACCCACTGACTTATCACACCAATAAATCCCACGATACTACTACTCGATAAGGGTCAAAAATAAATCTTTAACTCAAGACGACCTTACCCCTAAGGTCTCGGGCCGTGACATAGTCTAAGGTTCACACTTACCATGCCCCATACGTATCCTCCCAACTAAGCATGTTTTCTAACTCACAATTAACACAACGCTTATCCGAACATAACACTTAACACATCATTAACATCAATACATACAAGTATCTAAAGGGTTAAGGATATACCAAACTAGGCGGTTCAAGGACCGCTAAAATCGGGAACTTCCACCGCGACTCTACCGTGGCCCGGTGTATGAACATCCTCGCCTAGCCGTGGAGGTGAAGAACCCAAGAATCGATCTCAGCTTTGTGCTATCCTACCAGCCATACTGGTCGGACAGTTTCCCTAAAATGGCCCCGCTGCCGCATGTAAAACAAACTCTGACTAGCACGACACTCCCATCGTGGAGTCTACCACAACGTCACAACGAGGTAGGGTGGCTTGGTTGGCTAACACCGCTTCTCCCGAAAATCAACCTCGAGCCCCGACCGCTTCTGAATACTCGATGCCTTGAAGATTGTGGAGGACCACTATGCACCGGGCGAGGCGCATAACTAGTCTCGCACAGGCGGTTCGCCTCGAAAGTCACCAGGACCTCGCTGCTCGCCTCTTTGCACGACTCGTCATTCCGTCGATCTCTCCGCGTTTCACATCCTGCGCATGACGAGCTCGCATGCGGCAATGTCCATGCCCGGAAGAGCTACACCGAACAAGCCTCGCAAGTAATCATCTAGCCTTGACGTAGCGGTGCACTCTATCCTCCATGGTTGCCACTAAAGCGGGACATACCGAGCCAACGAGTCAAACTCCACGTTGTACTCCCAATCAGACGCCTGCTCGCCTCAAAGATCATAAATCTGTTTACCGCGCCTCCTCATCCGCGGAGGCAAGAAGTGAGTGAGAATGCCTCGAGAACTCGTCCCATATCGCTGGAAGCGCATGCTCTCCCGACAACTCCCACGATCAAACCAGCCGATCGCGGTATCACGCGGCCGATGCGAACCTAAGACCACCGACTCGGTCTCCAAGCCTTGATCACTCATGACCAGAATCGCCGGATGAACTCGCCGGATCATCCTCGTGCCTCGACCCATAAAACTCGCGCTACAACTCGTAAAGTCCCGTAGCCTCAAACTATTCGCCGGGGTGAACCATCGGTGCATCGAATCGAATCGCCAGATCCACTGCCCTCATATTCGCCACAACTCCGCCAATAATCGCCATCTCTGTACTTATCTCATCCGCTTCCAGCCGGACCGAGGCTCGTATTGTGGTCTCAGCAGCATCGCTGCGCTCTAAACTCGCTGGGCCGGGCGGCGTCACAAAACCCGCCGTCTGGCACAACTCAGCGCTGTCCGACTGCGCCTCGTACTCTCTCAGATCTCACTAGCAGCACTCGGCAGACTTGCCCTTCTGGCACTGTCGCTGCGCGAGGCATAATCGTAAAAACGAGATACGCCGGAGGGTCCAACTTACAACACAACTCTAAGGCACGATCTCGTAATGAGAAGAATGGAAACCAATCCTAAATGTCCTATAGCCTCCGATTATAGATGTGCACAACACATCGATAATCAAGACTCTACTAGACACGGTGCGTAGACACTTTCCGAGGATTAATCGCTCGATACCACTTTTTGTAACGACTGCCCGGCCCAAGCATCGTGCCTTATCCCGCACCCTAGTGATACAATCATCGAGAAAACCAATGAAAATAAAACTTTAACAAGAAACAAGATATATGAACATAAACAAAGCCAACCCAACTGCTACCTTCCAATAACATAAATAAATACAACTTCTTTCAAAACGAGCGCTTTAATCCTTTTACAACCCCGCCTACAATAGTACTACTGCACTTAAGATTTACAACAACTATGACGGACGTGGCCCCGCCATACCCCGAATGTACAAGAACCTACAACTCGTGGAACACATACCGAAAGATAAGCCTCCGAGAAACGGAGCTTCCCAAACGCTGAATCGAGATCCTAAGAGCGAGGATCCACGATCGATGTACCTCTACTGCGGCATGAACGCAGCCCGGGCGAGGTCAAGATAACAGTACCAAGTATGTGAAATCAGAAATATCAGAAATGAAATCATAGCAGTTTATATAAAGCAGGAGACATGAATGATAACCAAACTACAGTACACACATATATCAGTTATATCAAGTCAGGGTCTCACGCCCTCCACATCATTCATGCCCGTGGAATGCCTTCATCACTGCCGGCAGTATATGATATGATAACACCAAGAAGTACACCAAAGACACCAAGTCCTACCGATGCCAAAGTCAGATAACAATTCAAATGGAAGCATACCCGCGCGCTACGATCGTGTCGTGATGTCCAAAAGGGAACCACAAGACAAGAATCAAAATGGAAGCATACCCGCGCGCCACGATCGTGTCGGTATGTCCAAAAGGAAACAATAGACAAAGATTCCAAATGGAAACATACCCGCGCGCTACGATCGCGGTCAAGATGCCCAAAGGGAAACAATAAGGCGATCAACATGGAAGCATACCCGCGCGCTACGATCGTGTCGCGATGTCCAAAGCGATTAGCAAAGTAACACAATCAACGAACGCATCTGCGGAATTTCTCCATCACCGCGCAGACGCCCAAGTAAGTTCTCAACAAGTCAACCGACCTCTATCGAGAGACGCCAGAATACGTAAATACAACACTTGTACAACAAAGGCTATCATCACAAGCATAGGCAAGTTTCACACAACTCAAAGTACTTTCACATAAGCCACACAATACGTAGTATAAAAATCGTGACTATCTTTTAAGTAAACAAGACACTTCCCTTTGTAAAATCAAGTAACAACATTATTTTCCAAACGCTCAAATTTGCCTAATTTCAAATGATCAAGTCACTTATTTTAGAAAGGTTTCATAACTCATAGTCTTAATCTCTTTTAAAACAATTGAGTAACATATGTCATATATGAGTAGTTTATTCTTGTTTATAACGATCTTATTACAAACCATGATCTAGAAAATGTAATATCATTTTGTCTCATCTTAGCTTCTATGCGGATGGAGGTTTCTACCGGTTTTAATACAACACATCATTATTCAATACATTTTCCTTTATTAACGCCGCAATGGTCTCTGTCGATACACATTCGATTCGAAATCAAGAAACATTATCCCTTTAAAACCAAGTACTCATTACTCACGAATGAGGTTTCATACAACATCCACATTTAAACAAATAAGTTAAGTCTCTTATCTTATAAGATCAAGTCTCTTAACTTCTAACATCAAGAAACCATTTTCACTACATAAGGTCGTTATAACTAACTTCCCATAAAGCTATTATAACACCCTATGTTTTAAACCAACCAAATCACTTAGCACATGACGCCTACCGTACTACATAGTTCACAACAATCATGCTAGAAAAGATAGGAAGAGGTTCACATACCTCGCGACGATTTATCGACAATAAGCAAAATGCTCCAAGTACTACAACCTTGCTAGCCCTTTCCACTCTTGAGTAGAATACGCTACTCTTAGTACTTTCACCTATAAAGGTCAAAACATCTATTAACCCCAAAACACAAGTTTCTATCATTCTATAGAAAATTCGGCAAAGACTCTCCCGCAACAACAGTAAATCTCCTCCTCTAACGAGGCCTGGCTACCAAGCCAACCAGTGGGGTTTACACGCCTACCCTGACGTGTACAATTCTACTCAAGAATACTACACAAGTCTATCGCAATACACCTATGTAAATACAGCCTATTTCTTTATTCTTCAGCTTAAGTCAAAAGACATTGCCGAATACTAAGTATAGTTCCATATACGATACTTCAACTATATATTCTAACAAACATGTAATTTCCAATTACAATAGAGGACAAGATAATTACCTCGACAAGCCCAAAATTATCCAAGTTATAATGTCGATCCCGAGCAAGGTTTAGCTCCAATTGCGCTCCAAACCACTCCAAACAACCCTTAGAAGTTCTAACCAACTTCTACTCAAATACTTCAACCAACTATGAAGATTTCCTTGGTTTGGTTTGAGACTAAAAGGACAAAAGGTAGTATTTAGGACTCTACGTAAAGAGGTATCTTTGGAATACTACAAGGTACAAGGCTAAGGTATTTTGGGCATTATAACAATACTAGTGAGTATTTCAATACCACAAGGAGTGGTATTATACGAAAACAACTAGGCTAGTGGTACCCACTAGCACCACAAAGAGGAGGGACTCTCTACCAAAGGCCTTAACTAGGAGAGGGCTCTTGGACGAGAGTCAAACAAGAGGAGAGGGAAGGATAGCAAGACTTGGAACATTTTTGATGAATGTCTTCTGCCAAGGGTATTTATAGCAAACCAAAAGCCAACCAACGGCCAAGATCAAGCCATGTGCAAGGCAAGTGTAAGGCCAAGATCAAGCCAAGTGCACCCTAGACCCTACTCCTTAAAACCTCACAAATATCTACACAAATATCTACCACAACTTGCCTCAATTCGCCAAGTCACGCCCACATCTTCCATTGGAGGTGACACACGCCACCCTCCCGTTGGTCCGAATGTTTCGTCTCGGAAAAATCCGCAAAAATACAAAACGACATAGCCGAATTTTCCTTCGCAGTTACGCAAAACGCTTCGCCGAAAACGACTTAATCCAAAGTGTCAGGCACAATTGTAAAATCGCCAAGGGTGCCACATGGGGTGACACGTGTCGCCCTCGATTCGCCTGAATATTTCGTCTTAGAAAATATCCAAAATACGGAAATCTCAAAACAAAGCGGGCCCACAAAACCAGTAAATTTCTCCCGTGGCCCCACGTGACCATTTCCGAAAATAAAATCTCAAAATTCTAATATAATCTATGAAGTCCAAATACCAACTCTGGGAATCCAATTCCCATTAACGAACCTTTTTCTTCACAAATAACCGGAAACTTTTCCGTCGAAAACTCACATCTTTCTTTCTTTTCAACATTTTCTGCCGTACTCTCGTACGTACGTCCTCACATACATACCCTGCAACTACGGGGTATAACAACCGTCACGCACAATGCGCAAAATTAGGGTTGTTAAGCCTCTCATCAACGCTACAAAGCTAATTGAGGTATTTTCATCCCCAATTCAAGCCTGTCTACCCAACTTACAGCATATTCACAATCCCCTTTTCGTAACTGATTAGAAATCATATAGTGATAACTAGTTGTCAATTAGTTACCAAGAATTCAACTCAATTATTGGATAGATCTCTCAATAAGAAAAATAACCATAAGCATGCATTAATTTATAACATAAGTTTCAAGAAATTCAACATAGAAAGCCCTATAAGAGAATTAGTTCCTAGCCATGAATAAGACAAGAACTAATTCAAAGTTCATCATGCAAAAACTGAATTAAAGAAAAGAAAAAGGAAAGAAATTACTAATGTTTAGGTCTCCAATCTCCTAGCAAGAAAATCTTGTGTTGTCAAGAAAGGGAACCCTCAGAAACTGCCTAGGGTTCTCCTTATATAGGTTTAAAACGCCTCCTTCTTTTCCCTCGCAGTTCGCCCAAAATCCGTCAAAAGCCCTAATTTTTCCGCTTCGGCGCATGCCTCGCAGATAGCCGCGCCAAGTTCTGCGATCCGTCGGGTGGTTTGGCGCCGCGCCTAATATCTCGCTGCTCGGTAGCCGCGGCCAGTATCTTCAGAGCTCTCCGGATGTTTAGCGCCGCGCCTCGCATCCGCTGCTCGGAGGAGCCGCGGCGCCAGTCTTCGCCTCTGCGAATAGTGCCGCGCCTCGTTTTTAGCAGGAGGCCGCGCGCTGGTCCGATTTTAGCCTCGTTCGCCACTTTCTCTGCTTTACTCGCATCTCCTCTTTTGCCCTCTTTTTGCTCCTTTTCCGCCATTTGGCCATTTCAACCACTTTGACTCAATAGAAAGAAAAACTATCCTAATACGACACTTATATGTGCAAAATGGGACAAAAGACTAACTAAAACAGACTCAAAAGGTGTATATAAAATACACCGATCAACTACGATACCTGAGTCTCCAGTCCACGGCCAGGAGCCGAGGATATGAGTTACAAGGAGATGGCCCGTTACTAGCTAGTCTGGTGGCTGGGAATGAGGACGGACGGGAGCCGGTGGTTCCGGCAGTACCAGTAGTTCACCCTAGATCCGATAGTTTTGAGACTTCGGGACTTCTTGAGTTGCAGACCACCCGAGTTCTATGGATTGAGAACTGAGGAAGATCCTCAGGAGTTTATTCGACAGTTGCAGCGGATCATGAAAGTGATCAAGACCTTAGAGGCATTTCCTACACACTTCTTGCCCTCGCAGATGAGGAGAGCTCGGGCAGATGGATTTATGATGTTGAGGCAGAACGGGCGGACGGTTCGGGAATATAGTATGGAGTTTGACTCATTGGCTCGTTATGTCCCCGCTTTAGTGGCAGACATGGAAGATAGAGTGCACCAATATGTCACAGGACTTGACGATTATCTAGCAGAGAGTTGTACAAGGGTAGCTCTCCAGTCATACATGGACATTGCCCGCGTACAGGCTTATGCGCAGCAAACTGAGGAACGTAGAGATCGACGGATTAACCAAGATCAGCAGAAGAGGGCCAGAACAGCAGGGTCCCTTGGTAACTTTCGAGGCGGACCTTCTCAGCAGCAGACTGGTTATGCGCCTCCGCCAGTACAGAGTGGTCCTCCACAGACTTCAGGACGTTCGGGGTATTTAGGAGTTGGTCAGAACTCCAGGGTTTCTGGTTCACAGATTTGCATAGGTTCTAGCCAGCCAGATTCAGTTTTCCCTCAGTGTTCACTATGTGGTAGACGTCATCCCGGGAAATGTCGTCTTTTTACTAATGCTTGTTTTACCAGCGGCCGTCAGGGCCATGTGAGGAGAGAATGTCCTAGTAGGAGGGATACAGGTGGGATGACTTAGCCTACCAAGTCAGTTGCGGATTCAGTGGGTCGGAGAGGAAGGGGTGTTAGCCAGAGGAGGCCGCCCCCACCTCGGTATGGCCATTGTGGTAGGTGTTCTTATGGGGAGTGTCGTACTACTTAGATAGCTTGTTAGGCTTGCGGCCAGCAGGGCCATTTTGCGAGAAATTGTCCGAACAGAGGTGGCGCGGATGTTACGACTCAGCCTTCGGGATCAGTGGCTGGTTCATCACCTTCTGTGGTTATGCGCCCAACAGAGCAGGATTTGATTAGAGCGGCAAAGGGAAAGTGAGGCAGTAGTTACAGGGATATCTTCAGCCCTTAAGAGACTTGTTTAGGTCGTTATGGTAGATACATGTGGAGTGCTATGTACGGATAGCATTGTGTTAGGTGTGGATTAGAAAACATGGGTAGTTGAAAAGGGTAAGTCTGGGGACGAGAGAATTTTGAGCCATAGAATACAGATAACCATGGAGACCTTAGAATTTATAACAATTGAGACCTTAGATGTAAGGCTGTCATGAGTAAAAGATTTTACGGTTAATCTTTGTCGGAGTACATTGTATACGTGGAGTATATTCAGGTGATAAGTCCATGAGTGGTGTGAAATGGAAGTGGATAGTGAGCTTAGAAGACCACTAGGTTCTCATGACTTGAATAGTGAGATTGTTCCGGACCAGGAACAAGAGTTTAGTGCGAAGTGGGTCGGGTTGAGGCCTTATCGCGAGTCAACCCGCAGCCCGGAATGTGGTGGGATCAGTTTGAGGTGGTCCCGCTAGATGATAGGGTCACGAGGGTGTTAGGCCCAAGTTTAGGTAACCATCGTACGAGTTCGTGGATGCGTTCGACCAGTAGTCGGGCCGATGAGGTCAGCCCATCTTGTCTTTCAGTTAGGCCTGCTTACTCGACGGAGGGTTATGCGAGATGTTATGTATCAGGGAGGTTGTAAGGCTGCACGGGATTCCTACTTTTTATGACAGGTGGAGCCCGCCGCTATTTCGCTTTGTTTCGGAGGTTTTACCAAAGTGGTTAGGAACTCAGTGAGTCTCGATGTGCATTCACCTCGCCGGCGGACAAACAAACGCGTTTATCCAGACATTTGAGGATAGGTTATGGGCCGGTGTTTTGATTTCAGGGGTAGCTGTAAGGATTATTCGCCTCTTGTTGAGTGAGTATTATAATAGCTACCATTTCAGTATTCGGATGTCGCCTTATGAAGCCTTGTATGAGCGGAAGTGTAGGTTGATGGTCGATTGGTTCGATGTTGGCAAGGTTCAGATAGTTGGTACATACTTGATTCAGCAGGATGTGGATAAGGTGAAGCTTATCCAGAAGAGGTTAGCAGATCAGAGTCAACAGAAGTCGTGCGGATAATCGGCGTCGACACTTGGAGTTCAGGTTGACGGTGGGTCTTCTTGAAGGTACCACCCCGGATGGGTGTGAAAAGATTTGGAAAGCAGGGGAAACTTAGCCCGAGGTACTTTGGGCCTTTTCAGATCGTTGTAGAATAGGCCAGGTTGCCTATAAGTTAGCACTGCCGTCCGACTTAGGAGGCAGTACGTCCGGTATTCCATATTGCTATGTTTCGGAAAAATATCGGAGATCCATCCAGAGTGTTCCCAGTTAATGATGACCAAGTTGGAGATAGTAACCCCGAGATTTTGGAAACTGAAGCAATGACGGAAATGTGGTAAGTATATTAGGAAGAGTTCGAGTGTACGAGGAGGGTACGACGAGTAAGAAAAGAGGCGTAGATGTGTTAAGAAGATGGAAATGTCCTTTTTATAAGGTAAAGATGTGAAGAAAGTATCCTTTGGACCTTGGGTGGAGCTATTAGTATTGTTATACGCTTTAGAGATGATCCCTCGTTGGCTTGGATGTGAGTTTTTGCGAGTATGATTGTATTATGGCCATGTGTGGCATAATTTGGTTTCGTAAGCATAGTAGGGAAGACTATACCGGCAAGTATGTTTGGAGACTTAGAAGGAACATTCGGGACGAATGTTTCTAAGGGGGGAAGAATGTTACACCCCGTAGTTCCAGAGTATGTATATGAGGACGTACGTACGAGAATACGACATTAAAATTGGAAAGGAAGTAAGATGTGATTTTTCGATGGAAAAGTTTCCGGATCTTGTGAAGGAAAAAGGTTCGTTAATGGGAATTGGATTCCCAGATTTGGTATTTGGACTTCTGGGATTAATTTAGAACTATGGAATTTTATTTTCCGGAATTGGTCACGTGGGGTCCACGGGAGGAATTTACGGTTTGTGAGGCCCACTTTATTTTCGGATTTTTGGCATTACGGATATTTTTTTCGGAAGATGAAATATTTTGGACCAATAGGTGGGCGACATGTGTCACCCCTAGGTGGCACATGTTGGACGAATTGATGGACATGTTCTACACGTTTTTGGCATTTTAAAGACCAAAAACATTTGGTCAAAGTCTTGAAGATATTTTGTGTAGTAGATAGATAAGTGGGACCCACACACACATGGCCCAATCTTGACCACACACTTGCTTTAATCCTAGCCCTTGATTTCTCTATAAATACCCCTTAAGCTTGCAAGACTTATTCATCCTGCACTTAGAGATTTACAAGTCTTGAAAAATCCTCCCTCCCTTCCCTTAAGTGTCTCGGCAATTGGCCTCCCCCTTGACCAAAAGTTGTCCAAAAATCCTTAAACTTTTAAGTGTTCTTCCTTAAGGTGTTAGGAAGATTGTGAACCAAGTGTTGGAAAATATTTCACACCCCTAACCCCTAAATCACACCTTGGCCGAAACTTGCCATAATTTGAGCCTAAGGTGTTCTTCACTTTTTGGAGTTAGATCTTGAAGAGGAGTTGGTTAGGAGCGTATAAGGGTTTCTTGGAGCGGTTTGGAGCGTAAGGAATAGGAGCTAAACGTTGCTCAGGATCGACTTATTAATCTTGGATAATTTTGGGCTTATCGAGGTAATGATCTTTATCCCCCTATTGTAATTGGAGATTACATGTTGTAGTAATGTATAATTGAGTATATGATTTATGGATGGATGATTAAAAAAGAATTGAACTGTATTTACATTGGACTGTATTTACAGTAGACTTATAGTATTATTGTGGAGTAGAATTGTACACGTCCGGTTAGACGTGTAACCCCCCTGGAATTGTTGGCTTGGTAGCAGGCCTCGATAGAGGAGGAGATTTATGTGGTTGCAGGGGGGGAGGTGCTGCCGAATTTTCCGGAGAATTTGGAACCTTGTACTTAGAAATATTCTACGAAGGGATTTAGAAGTTAATAACCGTTTTATGGCCATTATAGGTTGAAGTACTACGAGTAGCGTATTCTACTTGAAGAGTGGAAAAGGCTAGCAGGGTTATAGTACTGTGGAGCGTTTTGCTAATTGTCGATAATCGTCGCGAGGTATGTGAACCTCTTCCTATCCTTTCTAACATGATATTTGTGAAATATATATAGTGCGGTAGACGCACGTGTGTTTAAAGGAATTTGATTTTCCTTTTGTGTCCTTGACTTGATTCCAAAGTTAAGTGACTTGTTATGAAATATTAAGAACTTAAATTATGTTAAAAAGTTGTAAAACCTCACTCATGAGTAATGGGTGTGTGGTCTTTTAAAGAATAAAGTTATCTTGTTTTCGAAAATGAGAATAGTTGTCCTTGGTTGGTTTAAAACATAAAGTGTTATAATAGCTTTATGGGAAGTTATTTATAACGACTTTATGAAAACAAAAGATATGATTTAAAGATTAAGAGACTGATTTTTGAAAGTAAAGAGACTTGACTTATAAACAACTTGATTTCGGGAAAGGAGAAGTAACTTGATTTAAAGGTATAGGTTACTTGTTTTTAAAAGAGTAAGACACTTGGTTTAAAAAGTATATTGCTACTTGACTTTAAAAAGGAAAAAGTGTCTTTGTTTTAAAGGAAGGCATGGTTTTGTCTTAAAATGGTTTAAAAAGAAGGTATGGAAATTGTTTTGGTTTACTTAAAAGATAGTTACTCTATTTTGATACTACGGGTATCGTGTGACTTTTGTGTGAGTAACTTGACTATGTTGGCTTGTGATAGCCTTGTAATACTTTCTTGATGGTTTGATAAGTAAACATGTTATGATGCTACGTGTGTTAGTGTCTTGTGATGTTTGTGTAAGGGGGTTATTCTTGTTGTGCTTACGTTGTTAAACGATAAGCCCGTCAGATCGCTATTATATCACATACCCCACGACTTGTTATGATGCCGAGGACTTGCCACCCTCGATGCGAAATACCTCACGCGGTCCACGTGACCTATGCGAGCTGCGGTGTTCCAGATTGATCACTCCGGTGTGTTACGCCGACGCGAGGATACCTCACGCGTCCATAGGACTACGCGACTTCGGGTCCAGGATGATGCCGCGGGTTAGCTACCCCGATGCGAGGAATACCTCACGCGCCTATGTGGCCTATGCGACCGCGGAGTTCCGGATTAGGCACGCATAATGATACTATGGGCGAATGGCCTTGCTTCGATCATTAGCGCCTAGAAAAGACCGGTTATGTTATATCTATTTTGGTCTTGTTATCCGTGACACTATGTGCGTTACATTGGTTGTTTAAATGCGTATTTGTAATTGGTTTTAAAATGTTATGATTTTATTTGATACTTCTGATTTCACATACTTGGTACTCAGATCGACCTCCTTCGGGCCGCGTCACGCCGCAGGTAGGTACACGATTGTTGATCCTCGCCATAGGATCACAGTCATTGCTTGGGAAGCTCCGCTTTCTCGAGGCTTATCTTTGGTATAGTCCCCGTCGTTGTAGGTACTTACATTCGTGGTATGGCGGGCCCCCGTCCCGTCGTTGTTGTTATAACATTCTTAGGTGCAGTAGTACAAGTTGTGGCGGGGTTTGTAAAGGATAATTGTTCAGGTATATATATGCAGAAAGGTAACCGTTTTGGTTAGCCTGTTTCTTATTTTATCTTGTTTCATGTTTAAGTTTTTATTTCCGCTGATTTTTCTCTGATGTTGTATCACTAGGGTGCCCGGGGTAAGGCACCAGTCGCAGGCCCGAGGTCGGGTCGTGACACGCATAAGGTCATCACCTCGCATGGGACTATTTCACCCGCATAGGACTATTTCACCCGCATGAGGTCATCCGCCTCGCATGGGACTATTTCACCCGCATGGACCCTGTGGGCCCGCATGAGTACAAGCGCCGCACTCGCATCATGGGTAGCAAATCCATGGAATAAATAGTAATAATAATAATAATAATAATAATACATAAATCAGCACAACCGGTTATCATACATAACATAAGCGCTACCGGCTTATCAAAACGTAAACGTAAGCAAGTTAAGAATACCTCCTAACTCCTTAATAACATTTCTAGTACATCCTCTCATTTTAGTTACTTAAGGCACTACATGTCGTTTTAAAAGAAAATCCAGGAATTTAACCCAAGTACCACGTTCCTTAACCCTTTTTATAAAATGACTCCTTTTTATGTAAAACTCCCAAGTTACCATAACCGTAGTATCAAGTCACGACAACTTTTCAAAACAAGTCACGTTTACCTTTAAAATACAATAGACTTCTAAAATCAAGTGACTTCATCTCATTTAAAACCTTAGGCAATTAATGCCTTAAAAACAATTTGCCTTCCACAAATTCAAATCCTTTATCCGTACTTATTTTACTTGGGGTAAACCTTTCCTTATTAACCCTTCATAAAGCCAATACAACCAACTTCCCATAAAGTTGTTATATTACCATTGTACACTAGTCAAAACACATCTCCCTATATCCAAGGGACTTATACCTTAAAACGAAACAAGTATCATATACTTAAAACAAGTGAAAAATGTCAAATCTTGTACGTCAACCGTACTACATAGGTACAACTACTCATGCTCAAGAGATAAGAAAACTCCGCATACCTCTTCGGTCAATCCACTTGCTAAGCCCAAAATACCGCACGTAATATGTCAACCTATAATGACCATAATACGTTTATTAACTTCTAATTTCAATGTAGAATATTCCAAGTTCAAAGTTACTAATTCCTATGGAAAATTGGGCAGCATTTCCTTTGTTTCTACATACTTTGCCACCTTTTTCAAGGCCGAATTCAACATCCAAACGCCACATTTAAGGCCCAACAATCCAAATATTTCAAAGGGGATTACACACCTAAACTTGGGTGTGTAAAATTCTGCCCCGCAATGTATAATAACTAACTTAACAAGTTCAATGTAGTTTTTAGGCTACAACATGCTCACATAACCTCTTTAACCAATACTTTCATATCCAAACCATATTTCTTACATGCAATTAGTCTAAGAGCATTATTTACTACTACAAGTTCCTCCTTCTTCACATGCAACACAAATAACTAGCTACAAGAGAAGAATTGTTACCTTAGAGCTTTAGCCAAAATTATTCCAACAACTTTGCTAGCCTCCTTTCCAAGAACACCACCACAATAACTCCTACAAGCTAGCCACAAGCTTCCTTCTTGTCCTAACTTTTCAGATTTTTCCTTAAGCTTTGAATTCCTCTTGGAATTCTAGAGAGAAGTGAAAGCTTTTGCTTAGAGAGAGAGAGGGATTTGAAAGATGACCAAGTCTTCAAGACTTGGTCAATATATAAGACATGCAAAAATCAGATGGGGGGGGGGGGGACACTTGTCACCCACCCATGACCTCTTTTAAAACAAAACAATGCAGAATTTCCCACTTAACTTCGCAGAACCCGCCTCGGCGCCGCGGCCCTGCAGCCGACGCCGCGGCGCTGAACTTCTGCGGACTTTCGGAACTTCCGGCGCTGCGGCCCTACTTTCCGCGCTGCCCTCAACTACCCGCCGCGCCATGTCCTGATCCGCTACAAGGGCCAGGCCCTCGACCAAATTTTTCGGCAACCTACTTTAAGTCTTACACGCTTTCGTATGTCCTCATACGCATGGTCTGAACTACGGGGTATAACATTCTCCCCCCCTTAGAAACATTCGTCCCGAATGTTCCTTCTAGGCTTACTCAAATCATAACCTTAACGTAGACCCTCTTAACTATTCTTTTGCAATTAAAACACTCCACATAGCCACAACATTACTCAAGCATAATTGCTAAATCAAAACTAACAAGCAGAAAAGTGGGTTACCTGGAGGTGTAGGGAATAAGTGAGGATATTTCTTCATCATGTCATCCTCTGCTTCCCACGTCATCTCTTCCCTGTTCTCGTTCCGCCACAATACCTTGACGGAAGCCACATCCTTCGTCCGAAGTCGCCTAACCTGACGATCGAGTATCGCTATGGGACTCTCCTCATACGATAACCCCTCTGTCACCTGAACATCCTGAATCGGGTGCACTCTAGATGGATCTCTAATACATTTCCGCAACATAGACACATGGAAAACTAGATGTACCACCTCCAAATCGGACGACAGATCTAACTCATGGGCAACCTTGCCTACCCTACGGACAATCTGATAAGGCCCAATATATCTTGGGCTAAGTTTCCCCTTCTTCACAAATCTCATCACGCCCTTCATGGGTGACACCTTCAGGAAGACCCAATCATCTACTTCAAACTCTAAGTGTCGTCGCCGATGATCTGCATACGACTTCTGTCGACTCTGAGCTGACAATAACCGCTCCTGGATAAGCTTCACCTTATCCACTGCCTGCTGAACTAAGTCTGGCCCGACTAACTGAACTTCTCCCACTTCAAACCAGCCTATCGGTGACCTGCACTTCCTCCCGTAAAAGGCCTCATAAGGCGCCATCTAAATACTAGAATGGTAGCTGTTGTTATAAGCAAACTCCACCAGAGGTAAATAATCCTCCCAGCTACCCCTGAAATCAATAACACAAGCCCGCATCATATCCTCAAGTATCTGGATAGTGCGCTCGGCCTGTCCGCTTGGCCTCGAGGATGAACGCAGATCGAGACTCACCTGTGTCCCTAATCCCTTCTGGAAAGACCTCCAGAAGTTAGCCGTGAACTGGGCTCCTCTGTCTGAAATAATCGATATAGGAACTACGTGCAGTCTCACAATCTCTCTGATATACAGTCTAGCATAATCCTCGGCCAAAAAAGTCGTCCTGACTGGAAGAAAATGAGCTGATTTCGTCAGCCTGTCAACAATCACCCAAATGGAATCATGCTTCCTCTGAGTGGTAGGTAACCCTGTAATAAAGTCCATGTTGATCACCTCCCACTTCCACATCGGAATATCAATAGCCTGTAATAGCCCACCGGGCTTCTGGTGTTCAACCTTAACCTGCTGACAATTAGGACACTGTGCAACAAAACCGGCCACGTCCCTCTTCAGGCCATCCCACCAATACACACATCTGAGGTCACGGTACATCTTAGTCGACCCCGGGTGAATAGAATAACGAGCACTGTGTGCCTCCCCCAGAATCTGCTGACGAAGTCCTGTCACATCGGGAACACACAACCGGCCCTCAAATCTTAGCACCCCATCAAAAGTTACCTCAAATAGACTCTTCTCCTCCCAAGAGTCTGATCTTGATACCGCACAGAATCGGATACTCATCGCCGCCTCTTCACTCCTCGACGATGGAAGACTCGGCAACCTCTCGAACCCGAACTCCATCACTATCGGAATCAACCAAACGAACCCAAGGCTCGCTACCGATGTAACTCTGACCATATCCCTTTCTCTGGTCAGACATCGCATGCACTATCCATCGATCTGCGACTAAGGGCATCCGCAACTACATTGGCCTTCCCGGTGGTATAGAATGTCAACATCATAATCCTGCAGCCCAACCACCGCCTCTGCCGCAAGTTCAGCCTCCTCGGTGAAGATATACCGAGACTCTTGTGGTCTGTGTAAATATCCACATGACCTCCATACAAATAATGTCTCCAGATCTTCAAGGCATGAATCACTGCTGCCAACTCCAAGTCATGCGTGGGATAGTTCTTCTCATGCTTCCTTGCCGCCGAGATCGTAGTTATAACTCTGCCGTCTTTGCATCGACGCACCCAACCCGACACCTGAAGCGTCACAATAAACCATATATCCATCTAAACCTTCTGGAAGAGTAAGAACTGGAGCGGTCGTCAACTTCTCCTTTAGCAACTGGAAACTTCCCTCACAAGCATCCGTCCACCGGAACATAGCTGTTTTCTGAGTCAGCTTAGTCAAAGGTGCTGAAATGGAAGCAAACTTCTCCACAAACCTTCGATAATAACCTGCAAGGCCCAAAAAGCTGCGCACCTCCGTTGGTGTAGTGGGTCTGGGCCAAGTCTTGACTGCCTCAATCTTCGTTGTATCTACCCGAATACCATCGGCCCCGATAACATGCCCTAAGAAAGCCACTGAAGCCAACCAAAACTCACATTTCGAGAATTTGGCATACAACTGCCGGTCCCGGAGGACTCTCAATACCGTCCTCAAATGATTTGTATGCTCCTGCTCTGTGCGCGAATACACCAAGATATCATCAATGAAAACTATAACGAACATATCAAAGAATGGCTTGAACACCCGGTTCATCAAATCCATGAATACCGTCGGGGCGTTGGTCAACCCGAAAGACATCACCCTGAACTCATAGTGCCCATACCGGGTCTGAATGCGATCTTCGGATATCTCGCTTCTAACTCGCACTGATGATAACGGATCGCAGTCTATCTTGAAAAACATCTCGCACTCGCAATCGGGTCAAACAAATCATCAATCACGGGAGGGGATATCTGTTTGATAGTTACCTTGTTCACCGTCAGAATCAATACACATACGCAGCGTCCCATCCTTCTTCTTTACAAATAACACTGGCGCTCCCCAGGGAGAAACACTTGGCCTGATAAAGCCTTTCTCCAGCAAGTCCTTCAGCTGGTCCTTTAATTCCTTCAACTCGGCGGTGCCATCCTCGTATGGCGGAATAGATATCGGCCGAGTGTCCGCGCCAAATCAATGCAAAACTCAATTTCCATCTCAGGAGGGATACTTAAGCTCGCCCGAAACACGCTCAAAACTCTCTAACGACGGAATCGATCAAGGTCGGTATCACGCCTCGATGTCGAATACCGAACCATATGGTAGATATACCCTTCCGCACCATCTTCCTAGCCTTGAGGTAAGAAATAAACCTACCCCGGCGATGCAAAGATTCCTTCCACTCGATAACCGGCCACCAGAAACCGAACCGAACTAATCTCTCATACCCACATTGGCATAGCAAGACGCTAGCCAATCCATACCCATAATTACATCAAAGTCCGTCATATCCAACTCTATCAAGTCGCCAGAGTCCACGATCGCCTATAGTCACCGGGCAAGCCTTATATACTCGCCGCCTACCACCGAATCACTCATCGCGTAGCCACCTCAAAAGGTCTTATGGTCTCGGGCTCTATCCCTATTCTACCAGCAATATGAGGAGATATATAGGACAAGGTAGAACCTGGATCTATCAAAGCATATACATCACAACATGCAATCAATAATGTACCTGTGACGACATCCGTGACGCCTCCCGTCCCGACGGCCGACATAACATAGATGCGGTTCGAGGACCGCTGAATCGGGACCCTACCACGACCGCCGCGCCTGGTCCGTGAACACCGCCTCCCGGGCGACGCCACCGAAGACGAAGATCCACCATCGACCGCTACCGAGCCATAACTGTTACACCCCGTAAGTCCAGGACATGTAAAAGAGAATGTACGTAAGGAATCAAGACTTGGAAATTGGTACGAAAGGAAGAATTGTTTTTCCGACGGAAAAATCTTCTGAACGTCGGAAAGGAAAAATGTTCGTTAAGGAGAAATAGATTCTCAAAATGCATTATTGGGAGAGTATGGAACTAATTAACGTTATGGAATTTATTTTACGGATTTGGTCACGTGGGGCCCACCCGAGGAGATTACGTTTTGTGGGGCCCACGAGGGTTACGGAATTTTATGGATGAATGAGAGGGCAACACGTGTCACCCCCACATATGGTCTTGGACGTTTCATGTAAGGCTAAAATGGTCATTGACCATCAAGAAAGATCAAGTCTTCAAAGCTTGATAATATTGACCAAGTCAACTTGTCCACTTGGCTTTGCATTAATTTCTCTTCATCCTAGCCCACAAGTGTATTAATCTAATCCCTCCAATGTGTTATATAAGCATACTACTAGTGCAAGACTAGTCTTCAACACTTAGAAAAATCACAACACTTTGTTCTTCACAAGATAAGCTCTCGGGTTTGAGGTCTTTTGCACAAGAAAAATTTGTAGTTTTGATCCATTGTTCACAAGACTTAAACCCAAGGTCCCTAAGGGTATTGTAAGGATATCTCAATAGAAAGATTTCGGAAAAACGACGTTTTCGTATTAGTCGCAAGGCGGAAACTTAAGGAGTTCTTCAACTTTGGAGTTGGAACTTGAAGATGGGTTCTTCATAGGCTTCTAAGGAATGCTTGGAGCGGATTGGAACATAAGGAAAGGAGCTAAGAATTGCTAAGGCGCGACTTTGAATCTTGGAATTTTTAAGGGCTTATAAAGGTATAAATTTTGTCGTTTTAGCAATTAAGGTTTACTTATTGTTGTAGTTATGGATATTAGCAAGCATGAGGTATTTAGTATAAGGTTTGATAAGTTTATTGGCTATTGGAACCCTAATCCGAAAACTAGCATGTTAGCCTTAAGACTACAATTCAAGTTGATTATTCGTTTAAGTCGTCGCATGTTGTGTAAGAAGGAAATTGTAGTTGTTGAAGTTGTTTATAACTATATAACATGTTTGACCTTAGAACTTGGAATTGGAAAAGAATTGGAAAGGACTTAGGATTGGTTATAAGTTGGCCGAGAATGGCTTGTGAGTATTAATCTACTTGGTATGAATTATGGGGCGAAATTTTACACGTATTGTAAGGCGTGTAATCCCCTTTGTTTGGTTGTTGGTTTGAGCCTTAAATGTGGCGTGTTGGTTATTGTATTCGGCCTTGAAAAATGTGGCAAAGTAAGTAGAAACAAAGGAAGTGCTGCCCGATTTTCCGTAGAATTAGAGACCGCTTACTTAGTATTATTCTACGTTAGAGACTAGAAGTTGATAGTCATGTTGTGACCATTATAGGTTGACACTTCTACGTGCGGCGTATTCGGATTAGCTTGTGGATTTAGCCGAAAAGGTATGTGAACTATCTCCTCTTCTAGCATGATTCCTTAAGATAAAGAAAGTATGTCCTACTCCTTAAATGATCCATTCCTTGGTTGTATTTGGATTGCCTAAAATAGAATTCGTTCTATGTACTCCCTTGATTGTACTTTGATGTTTAAATTGTAAGTTGTATAATCCATTTCCTTAGTGAAGTTTGGATTCTTAAGAGTGAAAGTATTTTACTTAAAGTACATAGAAGTCTTGAAAAGGAAGTGGTTTCCAAACCTTTTGGCTAGTGCCTTAGTTCCAAAACCTAAAGGTCATTATAATGACTTTAGGGGAGTCAAAGGAGTGATTTACTTAATTGTTTTAAAAGAGGAGAAATGACATGATTTAAGAGAAGTAACTTGTTTTAAAGGTGTGAGTTACTTAAGGTTTAAAAGTAGAAGAAACTTGTTTTCTATATATTAAGAGACTCGAAGTATTTTTGAAAGTTAAGAAACTTGATTTGAAAGTTTGTGATACTTGGTTTTAAGTATAAGTCTCTTGGTTATAAAAAGAATGAAATTGTCTAAAAACCATAAAGGGTTATAACGGCTTTATGGGAGGTTGGTTATAACGGCTTTATGGAAGTTTTAGAAAGTTGTCTATTTTGATTAATAGGCATAAGTTGCCTAGATTGTGAAAATTTGAAGTTACTTGGTTTCAAGCTTTGAGATGAGTTTCTAAAAGTGTAGTAACTTACTTTGAAAAATAGACACACCTTGATACTACGGGTGTTAGTATCTTGGGATTTTACATAGAAAGGAGTCTTTTGAAAAGAATGTACGTACGTAGTACTTTGGCTTGATTAATTGAGAATTATTCTAAGTGTGCCTTGATAAGTACTTTGGCTTGATTAATTGAGAATTAGTCTAAGTGTCCCTTGATAAGTACTTTGGCTTGATTAATTGAGAATTAGTCTAAGTGTGCCTTGATAAGTACTTTGGCTTGATTAATTGAGAATTATTCCACGTGTGCCTTGATAAGTACTTTGGCTTGTTTAATTGAGAATTGCCTATGTGTGCTGGTAATAGCCGGTTGTGTGCTAGTGGTATATCATTCATTTCGGGGTCATTCCCCGGGTTTGTGGCATTTGCATATTCCGTGGATTTGCTACCCACGATCGAGGAATACCACGCGAGTCCGCGAGGCTTACGCGGTGAAATAGTCCCATGCGGGCGGGTCCAGCCTATGCGAGGAATACCTCATGCGAGTCCGTAAGGACTTATGCGGTGAAATAGTCCCATGCGAGGAATACCTCACGCGGGTCCACGCGACCTATGCGGGTGAAATAGTCCCAGGAGTAGGATTGCTTAATGATACTGCGCGTGGTCCCGCTTTGATCGTGAGCTTCCTAGTTTATATTGTAAGTATACTACTATTTACTCTCATTGTTAGTAAGGCACGCAATCGTAATTTGATTATCATGGATCGCCGGTGAGAAAGGATTCCACGCATGATTGATATTATGGGCGTGAGACCCATGGTTATATTTTAGTAATGACTTTGAGGCACGCGTCCACGACTTGATATGATCATATGTATTGTATCTTGTAGGTTGGCTATCATACATGTCTCTGTTTTGTTTAGATGTTATGATTTCATTACGATTTCATCGTTTCACATACTTGGTACATTCTTCGCATCGACCTCCTTCGGGCGCGTTCATGCCGCAGTTTAGGTACGATGTTTGGTGATCGGCAGTGTAGGACCGCCTTTCGAGTTTTGGATAGCTCCTTCTGCTCGGAGTTTATCTTTTGGTATAAGTTCTTTCGATGTGCTTTTGTACGCTTATGGAGTACGGCGGCCTTGTCCGTCATAGTTCAAGATAACTCTTGAGGTCCGTATTCATATGCTGGATTGGACTCATGTACAGTGTAGTGTCTTTTCATGTATATTATAAGGCAGCCTTGCGGCTTTGCCAGACGTATGTTGGTTTTTTAAAAAAAAAAAGGGTTTTATTTAAATTCGCAGTTTGCTTAGTTGTTAAGGTAGAAGGGTACCTGTGTAGGCACGACCACGCCCGGGTTCGGGCGTGACAGAGTGGTATCGAGCGATACCCTGAATGTCTACATACCGTGTCTAGTAGAGTCTTGATTATCGGTGATGCGCGCGCCACACCCATAAACATGAGGCTACAGGACATTTAGGAGTTGGTTTCTATTCTTCTCACTCTAAGATCGTTCCATAGTAGTGTTAGTAAGATAATTCCTCTCCGACGTATTGTTGTATTACGATTATGCCTCCGCGAGGGCAACAAACGCCCGAAGGGCAAAGGAGTAGCAGGAGCTACTAGTCGACTCAGAGAGTTAACGGGCTTATGCCTGTGGTATATCGGATGTTGTGCCGCGATCGTCGAGTTCTTCTGCGCGAGTTTTGAGACCCAGCACTGCACCCTCCAGCTTCTCGCCAGGGGAAGACTTTGGTCACGGCGAAGCCATTATGTTATTGACCAAGATAGCGATTACGCTTTCATCGCAGGAGGTTATTCGAACCGGCCCGTGGATCGTGCCTTACCCGCACCCAAGTAGACATACATCGAGTAATCTGGAATATAAAACAAGACATGAAATAACATGAAGTGAAAAGCTTTATTCGAGAGAAGTTGCCTTTCGCATATATATATAAAACTTGAATCCAACAGTTACATCCTTTTACAAACTCGCCACAACGATTACATGCACTTCTAAGAATGATATAACAACAATGGCGGACAGTGGTTCCACCATACCCCGAATGTAAGTACCTACAACGACAGGACTATACCAAAGATAAGCCTCAAGAAACGGAGCTTCCCAAAACGCTGAATCGTGATCCTAAGAGCGGATCAACGATCGTGTACTTACCGCGGATTTAACGCAGCCTTCAAGGAGGTCAAGACAACAGTACCAAGTATGTGAAATCAGAAAGTCGAAATGAAATCAAGTATCTAAAACCATTTGTAAATACAATCAGTTAAACTGCACATAGTGCCACAACATACACAAGAGCAAAACAGATATATCAGAATCGGGTCTTTTCTAGGCCGCTAATGATCGAAGCAAGGCCAATCGCCCATAGTATCATTATGCGTGCCTAATCCTGGACTTCCCGCAGCCCGCATAGGTCACACATAGACCCGCATAGGTAGTATAGACGCGACGGGGTAGCTAACCCTGCATTCTCCTCGACTCCCGCACCGCATAGTCACATAGACCGCATAGTCACACTGCATCGCATAAGGCACTCGTGATCGGGATAATACACCCGGAATGATCAATTCTGGAGCATACCGCTGCTCCGCATAGTCACACAGACCGCATAGGCCGTATAGACCCGCATCAAGGGTGGCAAGCCCTCGGTATAACAAGTCAAGGGGGTATGTGATATAATAACAAGATAACGCTTAACGTTTAACAACGTAAGCACAACAAGAATAACCCCCTTACACAACATCACAAGATACTAACACACGTAGCATCCTAACATGTTTACTTATCAAATCAACAAGAATGTATTACAAGGCTATCACAAACCAACACAATCAAGTTATTCACACAAGGTACTTTCTACTTTATGCTAACAAGTTCGGGTTTTTATCCCCAAAGTACTTCATACATTAACTCTTTAAAAGATCCGTTTCTTTCACAAAAGTCACACAATACCCGTAGTATAAAAATAGAGTGACTATCTTTTTAAGTAAACAAAAACACTTTTTTTTGTAAAATCAAGTAGCAACATTATTTTCCAAACGTTCAAGTTTGCCTAATTTCAAATACTCAAGTTTCTCATTTTCGAAAGGTTTCGTAGTTCATAGTCTTAATCACTTAAATAATATAATTCTCTTTTAAAACAATTTGAGAAACACATGCCTTATGTGTGAGTAGGTTATTCTTGTTCATAACAATCTTATTAAAGCAGCCATGATCTAGGAAATGTAATATCATTTTGTCTCATCTTAGCTTCTATGCAGATGGAGGTTTCTACTGGTTTTAATAATACTTAATTAGTCAATACATTTCCCTTTATTAACGCTGCAGTGGTTTGTTCGATACTTATTCTGATTTCCGAAATCAGTAAAACATTATTCCTTTTAAAAACCAAGTACTCATTACTCACGAATGAGGTTTCACACTTTTTAACAAAATTCATATTAATTCAATTAAGTCAAGTCTCTTATCTTTTAAGATCAAGTCTCTTAACTTTTAAAATCAATAAACCATTCTTTTTATCTCTCTTAAGTCGTTATACCTAACTTCCCATAAAGCTAGTATAACTCTTAAGCTTTTAAAACCAAGTATTACTCTTCTTTCAAAAAGGTTTCTTAATTCTTTTGAAATACTTCAAGATTCTTATTGTTTAAACTCAAGTCAAAAGACATCGGAGTAAAACCACGTTCAGTTAACACACGTACGTCTACCGTACTATATATATATTCTTTTAAAATATCATGCTCAAGAGGATAGGAAGAATCACATACCTCGCGACGATAATCGACTATTAGCAAAACGCTCCACGGCTATAACCCGGCTAGCCTTGTCCACCTTTCAAGTAGAACATGCTACTCGCAGAACTTTCAACCTATAAAGGCCATATACGTCTATCAACGTCTAGACTACTCGGTAGAATAAATCTAGATACAAGATTGTACGGAAAATTGGGCAGCACTTCCTTACCCGTCAAACTTCACAAGTTCATCAGAATACAAATTCTATGTAAGTGATTCAATTCCCTTCTTATATACCTTCCTTGTATATAACTTATACTTAATTCTTATACTTCAACAGTATGCAAACTCTAATTACAAAAGGGGGACAAGATATTTACCTCGATAAGCCCAAAATTATCCAAGTTTAAATGTCGATCCTGAGCAACGCTTAGCTCCTACTCTGGGCGCTCCAACCCGCTCCAAACAACCCTTAGAAGTTCTACGCAACTTCTACTTAACACTTCAACCGACTATGAAGGTTTTCCTTAGGGTTTCGTTTTTGAGACAAAAAGGACATAAGGTAGTATTTCCGGGCTCTACGTATAGAGGTATCTTTGGAATACTACAAGGTATAAGGCTAAGGTATTTTGGTATAGTAACAATACTTGGAGAGTATTTTCTACCAAGAGGGGGGGTATTTTACGAGAACAACTAGGCAGGGGGTGTGTCTCGCCAACACCACTGTGAGGGGATATCTCTCGCCAAGGGGCCTCACAAAGGGGAGGGTGCTCTGACGAGAACACTACACTAAGGGGGAGAGGGCTTTAAGACTTGGAAAGTGTTTTTGGGATGAAGAAGTCTTGCACTTCAAGGGGGTATTTATAGGGAAACCAATGGACAAGATCAAGCCAAGTGGGGGGCAAGTGGAGGGTCAAGATTTGCCCAAGTGCACCCTAACCCTACTCCACAAATCCCTCACAAACATTGACCCAAGTTTTAGTCCACAAAAAGGGGAAGAAAACGTGCACCAATCGGCCACCACAACCGTCCACTTGAGGGTGACAAGTGTCGCCCTCTCGTTGGTCCAAAATATTTCATCTCTCGGAAAAATCCGCAAAAATTATAAATGACATAGCCGTAATTTTCCCTTCACAAGTTTTGTAAAACGTTTCGTCGAAAAACGATTCTTTTCGGTAGTTGTGAACAAAATTTTCGTCCCTTATGCCAACTTAAGACTTAAACTTTGTACGTACGCCCTCACGTACATACTCTGGAAATACGGGGTATAACATTCTCCCCTCCTTAGAAACATTCGTCCCGAATGTTCCTTCTAAGCCTCAAAACATACATGCGCCAGTATAGTCTTCACTGCTATACTTACGAAAACAATCACGCCACACCTGGCCATATAATAACACATGCGCAAATACTTAATCCAAGTCCACGAGGAATCACCTCCATCACTATAAAAGCTCCCACCCAAGGTCTAAAATATACTCCCTTCGCACCCTTACTTCACAAAAGTAATGATCACATCTATGTTCTTAACACATGCTCGCTTCTTCCCTTACTCGTCGTACCCTTCTCGTACATTCGAACTCTTTCTCATAACTTACCACATTTCTGCTACTGCTTCAGTTTCCAAAATCTCTGGGTTACTACCTCCAACTTGGTTATCATTACTGGGAATAATCTGGATGGATCTCCGATACTTTTCCGAACATAACAACAAGAAAGACCGGACATACTGCCTCCTACGTCGGACGACAAAGCTAATATATAGGCAACCTGGCCTATTCTTCCAAAGGATCTAAAAACTCTCCAAGTACCTCAGGCTAAGTTTCCTCTGTTTTCCAAAACTCGTCACACCCTTTCCGAGGTGGTACATTCAAGAATACCGACCGCCAACTCAATCTCTGCCGCCGCCGACACCCGCACGACTTCGCGACTACGAGTCATTAATAACCTTTTTTGGATAAGCTTCACCCTATCCACATCCTGAAACAAGTATGAACCAAATTATCCAACCTTGCCAACATCGAACCAATCGACCGGCAACTTACACTTCCGTCCCTACAAGGCGTCATAAGGCGATATCCGAATACTGAAATGGTAGCTATCAAACACTCCCTCAACAGAAGGCAACAATCCTCTCAGCTACCCCTGAAATCCAAACACTGGCCCGAGGGCGAATACGATACTGAGACTCACCTGAGTTCCTAACCCTGCCTGGTAAAACTTCCAGAAAAAGAAATAGCCGTAACACAGGCTCCATCTGTCATAAGGTGAAAGTAGGCACCTCGTGCAGCCTTACAACCTTCCCGATATAACATCTCGCATAACCCTGCCGAGTACACTGGCCCCGATCGAAAGACAAGAGGGTCGACCTCATCGCCCGACCATCGGTCGAACGCATCCACGAACTCGTACGATGGTTAACTAAACTTGGGCCTAACACCCTCGTGACCCTACCACCTGGCGGGACCACCCCGAACTGACCCCACCACAAAACAGGCCGCGGGTTGACCCGCGATCGGTCCCCAACCCGACCCGCTATCGCGCAAACTCTTGTTCCCCGATCCGGAACAATCTCACTAATCAAGTTACGAAAACCTAGTGGTCTTCTTAGCTCAACTACCCTCTTTCATACCACACTACTCAGGGACTTATCACACAAACATATCTCACGTGTACTATGCACTCCGATAAAGGTCAATATAAAATAAATCTTTTACTCGAGATGGCCTTACCTCTAAGGTCTCCACGTATAACATTCTAAGGCTCACACTTTCCCCAAACTTACCCTTTTAACTAACCATGATTTCTAATCACAATTAACACAATGCTATCTGAACATAACACTTAAGATATACTCATCTTATCACACATACAAATCTCTAGAGGGTTAAGGATATACCAGATCTACCGCTTCACTCCCTTTGTCGTTCTAATCAATCCCGCCTCTGGGCGATAGCTAGGAAGGTGATGAATCGTCACCGATCCCGGGCGTCGAAGTCTCTATATCCGCGCCACTGCGGCCGGACAATTTCGCAAATGGCCCCGCTGGCCGCAAGCATAACAAGTCGAAGAAGCACGACACTTCCCACAATGACATCTACCACAACGCCACACCGGCGGGGTGGCCTCTCCAGCTAGCACCCTTCCTCTCCAATCACCGAATCCGGCCGCCGAACCGACGTATTCGTGGAATCAAGCTCGAGCTCGACCAACTCCTCGATACCCCGAACGCCCCGAACCCTATGGAGGCCATTCGCATCGGGCGGAGGCGCATATCGATCTGGCGAGGCGATTCGCCTCGGCGTTACCAAAGGACCGTTGTTCTCGCCTCTTCGCTGATCTTGGTTAATCCGCCGATCTCTACGCTCTCGCGTGCGCATAAGCTCGTATGCGGCAATATCCATGCCTGACTGAAGAGCTACTCTTGCACAACCTTTCTTTAGATAGTCATCAAGACCCGTGATATATCGGTGCACTCTATATTCCCTGGCTGCTAAAATCCTAGCTAGTAACAGGTCCATTCCTTTGTAATCCATATTTTCTGTTCCCGGCCGTGGAACTGAAGGCTCATATATCATGGTCGCAGTAGGAATCTGCCACGTGCTAAACTTTCCGGGCCGTGACGAGCGTAACTCCCGAATGAAGCACCACCTCAGTGATGATTGGGCACGGCCCTAGTAACCTCTCTGTTTCTACTCGCAGCCTCCTACGCTTTGCCCTTCTGGGCCCGGGTTGCCTTACGCGGAGGCATAACTGGTAAGGGAAAGAAATTTACGTTAGAGGGGTCCAATTTATAACACATCTCTAAGGCACGATCTCAGAGTGAGAAGAATGGAAACCAATCCTAAATATCCTATAGCCTCCTGATTATTGGTGTGGTGCACAACACACCGATAATCAAGACTCTACTAGATACGGTCTGTAGACACTTTCCGAGGATTAACTGCTCTGATACCACTTTTGTCATGACCCGAACCCGGGCCCATGACTGGTGCCTTACCCCGGGCACCCAAGTAGACATACATCAGACTAATCAGCGGAATATAAAACAAGACATGAAATAACATGAAGTGAAAAACAGTTTATCTGAGAGAAGTTGCCTTTCGGCATATATATATAAAACTTGAATCCGAACAGTTACATCCCTTTTACAAACTCTGCCCACAACAAGATTACTGCACTTCTAAGAATGATATAACAACAATGGCGGACAGTGGCCGCCATACCCCGAATGTAAGTACCTACAACGACGGGGACTATACCAAAGATAAGCCTTCAAGAAACGGAGCTTCCCAAAACGAATCGTGATCCTAAGAGCGGGATCAACGATCGTGTACCTCTAATCGCATTTAACGCAGCCTCAAGGAGGTCGCAAACAGTACCAAGTATGTGAAATCAGAAAGTATCAAATGAAATCAAGTATCTAAAACCATTTGTAAATACAATCGCTTAAATCGCATAGTGCCACAACATACACAAGAGCAAAACAGATATATCAGAATCGGTCTTTTCTAGGCCGCTAATGATCGAAGCAAGGCCAATCGCCCATAGTATCATTATGCGTGCCTAATCTCGACTTCCGCAGCCCGCATAGGTCACACATAGACCCGCATAGTCGTATAGACCAGACGGGGTAGCTAACCCTGCATTCTCACGACTCCCGCACCGCATAGTCACATAGACCGCATAGTCACATTGCATCGCATAAGGCACTCATCGATCGGAAAATACACCGAATGATCAATCTCGAGCATACCGCTGCCCGCATAGTCACACAGACCGCATAGCCGTATAGACCGCATCAAGGGTGGCAAGCCCTGTATAACAAGTCAAGGGTATGTGATATAATAACAAGATAACCGCTTAACGCTTAACAACGTAAGCACAACAAGAATAACCCCTTACACAACATCACAAGATACTAACACACGTAGCATCCTAACATGTTTACTTATCAAATCAACAAGAAAGTATTACAAGGCTATCACAAACCAACACAATCAAGTTATTCACACAAGGTACTTTCTACTTTATGCTAACAAGTTCGGGTTTTTATCCCCAAAGTACTTCATACATTAACTCTTTAAAAGATCCGTTTCTTTCACAAAAGTCACACAATACAGTAGTATAAAAATAGAGTGACTATCTTTTTAAGTAAACAAAAACACTTCTTTTTGTAAAATCAAGTAGCAACATTATTTTCCAAACGTTCAAGTTTGCCTAATTTCAAATACTCAAGTTTCTCATTTTCGAAAGGTTTCGTAGTTCATAGTCTTAATCACTTAAATAATATAATTCTCTTTTAAAACAATTTGAGAAACACATGCCTTATGTGTGAGTAGGTTATTCTTGTTCATAACAATCTTATTAAAGCAGCCATGATCTAGGAAATGTAATATCATTTTGTCTCATCTTAGCTTCTATGCAGATGGAGGTTTCTACTGGTTTTAATAATACTTAATTAGTCAATACATTTCCCTTTATTAACGCTGCAGTGGTTTGTTCGATACTTATTCTGATTTCCAAATCAAGAAACATTATTCCTTTTAAAAACCAAGTACTCATTACTCACGAATGAGGTTTCACACTTTTTAACAAAATTCATATTAATTCAATTAAGTCAAGTCTCTTATCTTTTAAGATCAAGTCTCTTAACTTTTAAAATCAATAAACCATTCTTTTTATCTCTCTTAAGTCGTTATACCTAACTTCCCATAAAGCTAGTATAACTCTTAAGCTTTTAAAACCAAGTATTACTCTTCTTTCAAAAAGGTTTCTTAATTCTTTTGAAATACTTCAAGATTCTTATTGTTTAAACTCAAGTCAAAAGACATCGGAGTAAAACCACGTTCAGTTAACACACGTACGTCTACCGTACTATATATATATTCTTTTAAAATATCATGCTCAAGAGGATAGGAAGAATCACATACCTCGCGACGATAATCGACTATTAGCAAAACGCTCCACGGCTATAACCCGGCTAGCCTTGTCCACCTTTCAAGTAGAACATGCTACTCGCAGAACTTTCAACCTATAAAGGCCATATACGTCTATCAACGTCTAGACTACTCTGTAGAATAAATCTAGATACAAGATTCTACGGAAAATTGGGCAGCACTTCCCTACCCGTCAAACTTCACAAGTTCATCAGAATACAAATTCTATGTAAGTACTTCAATTCCCTTCTTATATACCTTCCTCAGATATAACTTATACTTAATTCTTATACTTCAACAGTATGTAAACTCTAATTACAAAAGGGGGACAAGATATTTACCTCGATAAGCCCAAAATTATCCAAGTTTAAATGTCGATCCTGAGCAACGCTTAGCTCCTACTCTGGGCGCTCCAACCCGCTCCAAACAACCCTTAGAAGTTCTACACAACTTCTACTTAACACTTCAACCGACTATGAAGGTTTTCCTTAGGGTTTCGTTTTTGAGACAAAAAGGACATAAGGTAGTATTTCCGGGCTCTACGTATAGAGGTATCTTTGGAATACTACAAGGTATAAGGCTAAGGTATTTTGGTATAGTAACAATACTTGAGAGTATTTTCTACCAAGAGGGGTATTTTACGAGAACAACTAGGAAAGGGGTGTGTCTCGCCAACACCACTAGGAGGGGATATCTCTCGGCCAAGGGGCCTCCCCACGGGGAGGGGGGCTCTTTGGACTAGAACACTACACTAAGGGGGAGAGGGCTTCAAGACTTGGAAAGTGTTTTTGGGATGAAGAAGTCTTGCACTTCAACTGGTATTTATAGGAAACCAATGGACAAGATCAAGCCAAGTGGGGGGGGGGGCAAGTGGAGGGTCAAGATTTGCCCAAGTGCACCCTAACCCTACTCCACAAATCCCTCACAAACATTGACCCAAGTTTTAGGCCACAAAAAGGGGAAGAAAACGTGCACCAATCGCCATCATTACAACCGCCCACTGGGTGACAAGTGTCGCCTCTCGTTGGTCCAAAATATTTCATCTCTCGGAAAAATCCGCAAAAATTATAAATGACATAGCCGTAATTTTCCTTCACAAGTTTTGTAAAACGCTTTAAAAAACGATTCTTTTGGTAGTTGTGAACAAAATTTTCGTCCCTTATGCCAACTTAAGACTTAAACTCAGACGACGCCTCACGCATATACTGAAATACGGGTATAACAGCCATACTCGAATATACATGAATGTACAACCTCGTGGAAAACTGCATCAAGAGATAAGCCTCCGAGCAAATGGAGCTTTTTCCCAAAATCAACCGAGATCCTAAGAGCAAGGATCACCAACCCGGTACCTAAACTCATGGCATTTAACGCAGCTTCGGGCGGGTCGATAACAACAATTTAATATGGAATGTAAATAACGATAAGAAATGATCATAATCAGCATAAAAGAATGACAGGGACAAGTATAGAAAAAATACATACCAGATCCTGCCGTGTCATTACCACTTATGAACTTAATCGTACCTTATTATCTTTCCCCATTTTCAATAAAAGTTATAGTCACATTCTTATGCACATGATTAGGAAAAATCTTTAAGTTCATTACTATATAACTTACTTATCTTTCATAACATAATCCGGCCCCTTATGGAGGGACGCATATACTACCCGGCCCAATCTGGGACGCGATCAAGTCACACAAATATCAAAGCGTGCCCGTGGAATCCCCCATCACTGCCGACAGCTATAAGTGTAAAATATAACCATGTGACGCGCCCGTGGCATCCCACCTCACTGTCGGCGTACACATACACAACACATATATATATATCTCCTGCCCGTGGAATCCCACATCATCGCGGCACCGTAGGTGTAACATATAACCACGTGACGCGCGTGGCATCCCACTCACCGCCGGGCGCATACATACACAATATATATATATATATATATATATATATATATAACGCGGCCGCATGCCCCGGACCCCACATCGTATAAGCATGGCCATAACGTGCCCTCGGCATCCCTCATCGTAGGTGCAGGTCTTCATGGGGAGCTAGCCCATGGAGTAATAATATAACATGGTCGCATGCCCCGGAATCCCACATCGTATAAGCATGGCCATGGAGTAATCAAACACGTGGGCATCTAACCCGCATCCTGCCTGCATGCCCCGGCATCCCTCATCGTATAAGCATGGCCAAGATCAATCACAATGGAAGCATACGTGGAATCCCTCACACCGCTGACGTCCCAATAAAATGTCCGGCATCTAACCCGCATCCCGGTCACATGCCCCTAATCCCACATCGATAAGCATGTCCAAGGATCAATCATAATGGAAGCATACCCGTGGAATCCCACATCACCGCTTCAGACGCCCAAGTAAACTTACAACCAGCCAGCCGGCCCTCCAACTGAGAGACACGACAACGTAGACATATAATACTTGCACTCAAAGCTATCACAAGCAAACCTAGGCAAGTTCATTAACCCTTTAGACTTCCATTTTTATAAACTCATGGCACTTTCGTTTCACACATAAAAATCCGGGAATTTAACCCCAAGTACTACGTGCTTACATTCTTTTCAAAAGATTCCTTTTCATATAAAACCCCAAGATACTAACACCCGTAGTATCAAGGCTTGTGTACATTTCACATAAATCACGATACTTTTAGAAATACATTTCTCGGCTTCTAAATCAAGTGACCCTTACTTTAAGGCTTTAAGCAAGTGATACCCTTAAATCAAATTATTTCCTTGATTACTTTATTAGAGAAAACCATTCTCTTAACCTTCCATAAAGCCGTTATAACCAACTTCCCATAAAGCCGTTATAACCCTTTATGGTTTTAGACAAACCCATTCCTTTTATAACCAAGAGACTTATACTTTTTAAAACCAAGTATTGTATACTTTCAAATCAATTCTCTTAACTTTCAAAGTACAATTAGTCTCTTAACCTTTAGAAATCAAGTGACTCCTTTTATTATAAAACCTTAGGCAATTGAGGCCTTAAAATCAAGTTGCCTTTTCATTAAAATCAAGTCATTTATCTTTCCATAAAGCAAATATAACCAACTCCCCATAAAGTCGTTATATTCACTTTATACCTTAGTCAAGTACAATTTCCTATCCAAGGGACTTATACGTTTAAAACGAAACAAGTATCACATACTTTAAAACTCTTCAAGTCCCTTAACTTTAATAAAACTTAAGACATCCTTAATACTTTCAAAGAAGCGAGTTAATCTCCTAACTCACCCGACTTGGCCATTCATATACTAGTAAAGGATATCAAGATCTTGTACATCTACCTTACTATATACGTGCAACTAGTCATGCTCAAAGGATAGGAAAAGTTCTACATACAGTAAATCACACAACTACCTCTTAACTTCTAAGAGTAGAAGGAAACATGAAATGATACCACATGTATATTCCATACATAGAATCATGCCAAAGGAAGGAAGAGGTTCACATACCTCGCGACGATTATCGACAAGTAGCAAAATGCTCCAAAGTACTTCAATCTTGATAGCTATTCCATCCTTCAAGTAGGATACGCTATACTTAGTACTTCAACCTATAATGGTCACAATACGTCCATTAACCTCTTACTTCAAACGTAGAATATTCTAAGTGCTAAGTCGCTAAATTCTATGGAAAATCGGACAGCACCTCCTTTGTTTCTACTTACTTTGCGACCTTTTTCAAGGCCGAATACAATAACCAAACACGCCACATTTAAGGCCCAATCAATGCAATTAACAATAGGGGATTACACGCCTACTAGACGTGTAAAATTCCGCCCACAATAGATATCAAACTAATACAAACTATATGTCCAATTCGGCCACATTGAGTACCATAACACCAATTCTTATCCAATTTCCATTTCATTCCAAGTTGTTAGTATAACATGATATCAAGTCGCAATTGATTATAACTACTATAATCTTCAAGTAAGTAATCATGCGACGATTCTAATAAACGACCAATTAGTAATCCAACTTCAAGTGGCTTATATAACATTTCGGATTTAAGCTACAAGCAATCCATAATACTTATAAACTTCAACACATAAACTTCATACTAGCAACACGTAAAGCTAACAACAATATAAATAATCTTGTAACACTTTTAAGAGACAAGATTATACCTCAACGAATCTTAATCCAACTCCAAATCCGAAGTCGCTCCTTAGTAACTTAGAGACTCTTCAAGACACTTCAATCCGCTACTTGAGACCCTTAGAACCATACCAACAACTTTCCTTCAAACTTCCAATCCAAAACCTAGAAAGCAACTAGGTTTTCACTTTGCGACTAATACGAAAACTATCTTTTTCCGAGATTTTTCTATTGAGATATGCTTACAATACACTCAAGAACCTTGGTTTAAAGTGGGGAGCTTAATGAACAAGAAACAAAAATTCTTCTTCTTCTTTGTGAGAGAACCCGAGAGCTAGTGCTCTTGTTCTTCAAATTTTTGTGAAATTTTACTAAGTGTTTAGCTTGTCATACTACTACTAGTATTATATAGTGTAATGGAGGGTCAAGATGCAACCAATTGGGTGGTTTGGATGAGCTCTTATTTAAATATCAAGACTTTGTGGGTCCTTTGACTTAGTCAAGAATCTTAAGCTACTACTTGCAAGACTTAGTCATCCAAGACTATGGTCAATGACCATTTTGGCCATGACATTTTCGTCCAAGGCAACAATAAGGGGGGTGACACATGTCGCCCTCCCATTCGTCACAATAATACGTTTTCCGACAATTTCATAATTCCGATAAAATTTTACAAGTCTCAAATCTTAACACTTGTGAGTTCTTACGTACGTTCTTAAAACATGTCCTGTAAATACGGGGTGTAACATTCTTCCCCCCTTAGAAAATTCGTCCCCTAATGTTCTTTCGGAGTCAAACTTATAATTAGCGACATAGTTTCCTTTTTACCACCCCGACATACCAATAATGCCACACATGGCCCTAATACCTCGCACACGCATATCCATCCATCATAAGCCCAAAAGAGATTATCTTTTCATACTTCCAACTCTTTCTAGCATATACATAGTCTCAATATAATCTGTTCGTGACATTTAAACATACCACAACTTTATCATGCATACTGTTATACCCCGTATTTCCGGAGTATGTACGTGAGGGCGTACGTACGAAAGTTTAGCCTTAAAGTTAGGCAAAGTTCGAAAATTGTGCACAACTCGCTAAAAGAATCGTTTTCCGACGAAACGTTTCCACACTCCGTAGGAAAATTCCGCTATGCCATTTCTAATTTTTGGCGGATTTTTCCGAGAGACGAAACATTTTGGACCAACGGGAGGCGACACTTGTCACCTCCAATTGATGGACTTGAATCGCCCATCGACGAATTGACATCGATGGCACGTTTTTTGTGCCTTTGCACAAGTCAAGGAGTTGGTAGGATATTTGTGTGTAGTAGATAGAATGGACACTTGCCTAAATCTTCACCCTACACTTGCCTTGCACTTGGCATCATCTTGGCCCTTGGTTGGCCATGGCTTGACCTATAAATACCCCCTTAAGATGAAGAGTTCTTCATCCACAAATTCCTTTCCAAGTCTTGAAAATCCTCCCTATCCTCGAGCTTGTTTCGTCCAACACCTCCCCTTGAGAAGCTTAGCCGAGGCTACCCCCTAGCCTAGCCGAAATCTACCCTCCCTTGGTAGAAAAGTGGCCTCTAGTATTGTTATAATGCCCAAAATACCCTAGCCCAAATCCCTTAGTACTTAGTAGAAGTTGTGAAGAACTTCTAAGGTTTCTGGAGCTATCTGAGCGCATAACTTAGGAGCTAAGCCTGTCTGGATCGACTTATATCTAGGATATTATTGGGCTTACTGAGGTAAATAATCCTAACCCTCTTTTGTATTAGAGAATGCATCTGTAGAAGTATAAGAATAAGTATTAAATACTTAGAAGAATATTACGTAATAGAACCGAATCAAGTATCACAGTAGAAGGGTTTAAAAGAAGAATAATTGAACTATACTTATATAAGACTGCTTTCACAAAGAGACTTATATAGCTCACCTGCAGGGAAGTGCTGCCCGACTTTCCGTAGAATTGTGAACCCTCTGTTTAGAATGACCTTCAGAGTAGTCTAGACTTTGATAGATGTCTGTGACTATTATAGGCTGATTCTCTGCGCGCGACATATTCAACTTGGCAGGAGGTTTTCGCCGAGAAGGTATGTGATTCTTCCTAAAGCATGATATTTTAAAATATATATATAGTACGGTAGACGTACATGTGTTAACTGAATAATAACTACGGCAATGTCTTTTGACTTAAGCCTGAATAATACTTACGGCAATGTCTTGCGACTTAAGCCTGAATGATAAAGATCTTAAAAAGTCTTTCAAAAGAATTATAACACAGTTCGAAAGAAGAAGAATAGTTGTTTTTAAAACAAGAAGCTTAAGGGTTATACTAGCTTTATGGGAAGTTAAGTATAACGGCTTAAGTTTTATAAAAAGGAACAGTTTACTTATATGTTTATAAAAGACTTGTATTGATTTCTGAAAGGCATAATAAGATGGTTTTGATGAGTAGACTTATTGTGATGCTATGTGTTAGTATCTTGTAACGTTTGTGTAAAGAGGTCAGTCTTACTTATGCTTATGTTGTTTAAACTATAAGTTGTTATGTTAGTACTATATTACTCACATCTTGAGATGATACCGGGGTTGTCGCCTCCGACGCGGTAGACTCAGTGTCCGGGACCATGATTCGAGAATACCTCACGCGGGTCCAGGGGGCCTATGCGAGCTACGAGAGTTCCGGTGTTAGTATGCGGGTTATGCCTTATGCGGGCTACGCGACAATGAGTCCAGTGATTTACGCCGAGGAGTAGCTACCCTCGACGCGGTATACCTCACGCGGGCCACGTGAGTGGCCTATGCGACTACGAGTCGAGGATTAGGCTTAGAATGATAATATGGGCGAGTGGCTCGCTCGATCATTCGCACCTAGAAAAGACCTCATACTTCACCTATTGTTGCTCTTGTTTATGATGTGGCATATGCCATGCGTTACATCGTTGTTTTGCATATTTGTAAAATTGGTTTTAAAGTGATATGATTTCATTTAAGTACTTTACGCTTCACATACTTGGTACTGTTATCGACTCTCTGGGGCCGCTCATGCCGCAGTAAGCGGCAAGGTGTGCTAGATCCACATCCTTAGATCTCTTGCGTTGGTGTCGAGCTCCATCTTCTCCTGAGGCTCTACTTTGGGTATGATCTCCTGTAGATAGTTTTGTATACAGGTATGGCGGGGCCCTGTCCCGCCATAGTTGTTTATTTCCTTAGAGGTCTGTAGTCATGTTGTACAGTTGGGATGTAACTGCAAACCTTGGTTTATGTATATATGCCGAAAGGCAACCCTTTTCTCAGAAACTGTGTATCATTTACAATTATTTCATGTCTTGTTTTATATTCCGCTGATTTTCTCTGATGTATGACTACTTGGGTGCCCGTACGCACTCCACGGCCCCGAACGGTCGTGACAAAAGTGGTATCGAGCGATTAATCCTCGGAAAGTGTCTGCACCGTATCTAGTAGTCTTGATTATCGGTGTTGTGCACCACACCAATAATCAGGAGGCTATAGGATATTTTAGGATTGGTTTCCATTCTTCTCACTCTGAGATCGTGCTATAGAGCTGTGTTATAGGTTGGACCCCTCTAACGTATTCCTTTTCTGTAACAGTTATGCCTCCACGTAAGGCAACCCGGGCCCAGAAGGGCAAGGCAGCCGAGGGAGCTGCTAGTATGGCACCGAGAGTCACGAGGGCTCAGGCCCAGTCTATACCCGAGACGGCGAGTTCCACGACGCCGCCTGTCCCAAAGAGAGACTACTGATTCGCACCTCCCGCCCCACACCGGGCGGAGGAGATAGGGTACAAGGAGATGGCCCAGCTATTGGCTAGGATTGTGGCCAGACACTAGGATAGGCTGGATGCAACAGTTCCAGTTCCAGCCCCCGTAGCACCAGTGGTTCACCCGAGGGCAGACAGTTTGAGGCTATGGGATTTCCTGAGTTGTAGCCCGCCAGAGTTTTACGGGTCGAGGCCGGAGGATGATCCGCAGGAGTTCATCCGCCGCTCTGAGGATCACGCGGTGATCAAGGCCTCAGACAGAGTCCGTGACCTTCGGTCAGATCGGCCGCGTGATACCGCGATCGATTGGTTTGATTCATGGAGCTTTCCGGGAGAGCATGCACTCCAGCAGATATGGGATGAGTTTTCGGAGGCCTTTCACTCACTTCTTGCCTCCACAGATGGCGAGGGCACGCCGATAGATTCTTGTCGAGGCGCAGAGGACGCACCGTTAGGAGTACAACGTTGAGTTTGATTCGTTGGCTCGATATGTCCCCGCATTGGTAGCGAATATGAGGACGTGGTGCATCGTTACATCACGGGGCTAGATGATTATATGGCCGAAGTCTTGTGCGGGTGGCTCTTCACCGAGCATGGATATTACCCAGATGCAGCTCACGCCTGATGCGGCGAGCGCAGAGGCCGACGAGGATGTGACCAGCAGAAGAGGCAGGCCGTGACGAGGGTCTTCCGTGGCTATCGTGGTGGCTACCGCAGCTAGCCTAGATTTGCACCACACCACCGTGAGCACTCGCACCGCCCTCAAGACAACCGCAGTATTCGAGGGCGCACTGGCCCTGTGGCTTTAGACGCCCGAGTAGCAGAGGCATCGCCGATCGACCACCCCAGTGTGGCCGATGCGGTAGATCCCATTACGGAAGTGTGGTATCGCTTGGGAGCTTGTTACGCAGGCCAGCAGGTCACTTTGGCGGATCCGCCCGACCGGCACGTGGTAGGCTCACCTTCGTTCGCTGCCGTCATCATCTCCTAGCTACTCGCCCGAGGCGTGGTACTCGCGGTCAGCAGGTCGCGCAGAGGTCGTGGCTCGGTCTCAGCCTAGCGGTCCTCGTAACCGCATTTATGCCTTGTCCACCGGGCAGATCGTGAGGCCTCACCGATGTCGCCACAGTACCTTATCGCCTCCGATTATGATGTGTATGCCTTGATAGATCCGGTTCTACTATGTCCTATATATCTCCCTTGTTGCTAGTAGGATAGGATGAGCACGAGTCCATAGACCTTTCGAGGTAGCTACGCGATGGGTGATTTGGTAGCTCGGCGGTATATAGGGCTTGTCCAAAGGACCATTTACGATCGTCGGACCAGCCGACTTGATAAAGTTGGATATGATTGATTTCGACGTGATCATGGTATGGATTGGCTAGCCTCTTGCTACGCCAATGTAGACCGCAGAGAGAGTAGTACGGTTCCAGCTTGAGGAGCCATTGTTGAGTGGGAGGAACATCAGACGCTGGCGGTAAGTTTATTTCTTACCTCAAGGCTAGGAAGATGGTGCGAAGGTATATCTACCATCTCGTTCGGGTGTTTGATATCGAGGCCGCAGTGCGATTTTCACCGGCCCAGAGTCGAGAGTTCCGACGCGTGTTTCCTGCACGACCTCCCGTATCCTCCCGAGGGAGATCGAGTTTTGTATAGATGTGTTGCGGACACTCGCCTATTTCCATTCCGCCATACGAATGACACCGCCGAGTTGAGAGAGTTGAAGGATCAGCTTAGGGATTTCTTTGGAGAAGGGCTTCATCGCCTAGTGTTTCTCCCCGGGAGCGCCAGATTGTTCGTGAAGAAGAAAGACGACGCCGCGCATGTGTTGATTACTGTGCGGTGAACAAGGTGACCATTAAGAATGATACCCCTTCCTGTGATTGATGATTTGTTCGACCAGTTGTAGGGCGCGAGATGTTTCTCCAAGATTGATTGGCGATCGGGCTATCATCAGGTTCGAGTCAGAGAGTTGGATGTCCCTAGGATCGCATTCGGACGTGACGCATTATGAGTTCAGTGGTCATGTCTTTGGTTGACCAATGCTCCGCGGTATTCATGGATTTGATGAACCGAGTGTTCAAACCATTTTTGGACACGCTTGTGATAGTGTTCATTGATGATATCTTGGTTTATTCTCGCCGTGAGCAGAGCATTTGGCGACTGTGCCGATGGCGCTTTTCCGACCAGCAGTTATACGCCAAGTTTTCCAAATGTGAGTTTTGGTTAGCTTCGTGGCTTTTCTTGGGCATATTGTCGGCTGATGGCATTCGAGTGGATACGCCAAGATCGGCGATCAGGACTTGCCTAGACCCACTACTCCGGCAGAGGTTTGCGACTTTACGGGCCTCGCAGTTATTATCGGCGGTTCAGAGAAGTTTACTTATCTCTCGCCTTTGACTAGGGCCGACTCGTAAGGCGCCTAAGTTTGATGGATTGATGCTTGTGAGCGTGGTTTCGATTCTTGAAAGAGAGATCGACGACCGCCCGCTTCTACTCTTCCGCAGGTCCAGATGGTTATGTCGTGTCTTCGTGATGCGTCAGCATCGGCCGGGATGTGTGTTGACGCAGCAGGTAGAGTTATAGCGCATTTATCCCGACAGCCTTAAGAAACACGAGAGGAACTACCCCACCCATGATTTGGAGTCGCGTACCGTGATTCATGCTTTGAAGATCTGAGGCACTATTTGTATGGGTTCACATGGATATTTATACGCACCACAAGACCTCCAAAGATATCTTCACCAGAGGAGCCGAACTTACGGCGAGGCGGTGGTTAGAGTTGCTTAAGGATTACGATGTTGATATCTGTACCACCCGGGAAGGCCAATGTCAGGCGTATGCTCTTAGTCGTAGGTCGATGGGAGCCTATCGGATGCGCTATAGAGGAGGGCATGGTTCGTGATTTGCATCGCCAGCGAGCCTTAGTGTCCGCTTGATTGATTACGATAGCGGTGGGTTAGAGTTCGTGAGGTTACCGAGTCTTCCATCGCCGGCGAGGTGTAGAGGCAACAGCTGAGGATCCGCTCGACACGTTATCGTGATACGCTCTTCGTGAGGAAGGGTCCTTTGAGGTAGCACGATGGGTGCTAAGGTTTGAGGGCGTTGTGTGTTCCAGATGTTTCGTGACTTGGCAGCAGGTTCTGGGAAGCACACAATAGCGTTACTCTATCCATCCGGTCGACCAAGATGTACCACGACCTTAGATCCGTATTGGTGGGATGGCTTGAAGAGGACGTTGCAGAGTTCGTAGCTCGGCCCGTGTTGTCGCAGTGAAGGTAGAGCACCGAGGCCCGGTGGTTTGTTCTGACGCGATAGAGATCCCGACCGGAAGTGGAGGTGATCAACATGGACTTCATCACAGGATTGCCTCGCACTCAGAGGAGACATGATTCTATATGGGTTATCATCGACAGGCTGACGAAATCAGCCCACTTTCTTCCCGTCAGGACGACTTTTTCGGCTGAGGATTATGCCAGACTTTACATCCGAGAGATCGTCATACTGCATTGAGTCACTATTTCGATCATATCGCATGCAGGAGCCCGCTTACGCTAACTTCCGGAGGTCCTTCCGTATGGGTTTGGGGACGCAGTGAGCTCGAGTAATCGCATTCCATCCACGCAGACGGACAGCCGAGCGCACTATCCGCACTCTTGAGGATATGTCGCGAGCCCGTTATCGACTTCGTGGGTAGCCGAGGATCATTTGCCTCTAGTTGAGTTTGCATATAATAATAGCTACCACTCCAGATTCGATGGCGCCATGAGGCCTTGTATGGGAGGAAGTGCAGATCGCCTATAGGCTGGTTCGATGTGTGCGAGGTACAGTTAGTGGGACCAGACTTGGTGCAGCAGGCAGTGGATAAGGTGAATCTTATCCGAGAGCGGCTATCGATACCGTAGTCGCATGTAAGTCGATGCAGATCATCGTCGTCGGCATCCGGAGTTCGCAGCTGATGATTGGTTTTCTGAAGGTGTCACCCATGGCGGTGTGATGAGATTCGGAAGAAAGGGAAACTCACCCAAGGTACATTGGGCCCTATCGATCGTCCGCAGGTAGGCAAGGTTGCCTACGAGTTGGATCTGTCGTCCGATCCGAGGCGTGCATCCGGTGTTTCACGCTTTATGCCGAGGAGATGTATCGGGATCCATCTAGTGGTACATCCGATTGACGATGTCCAGTGACCGAGGGGTTATCGTATGAGAGATTCCCATAGCGATAGTCCATCGCCGTTAGGCGTCTGCGACCAAGGACGTGGCTTCCACAAAGTCTTGTGGCGAACGAGCTTAGGGAGGAGATGACGTGGGAAGTCGAGAGGACATGAGGCGAGGTATCCTCACTTATTCCCCACACCTCTGTGTAACTTACTTTCCTATTTAATGGTTTAATTTTCGTAAATTGTTAAGTGTTATATTGTGGCCATGTAGCACTTGCAAACCGCTTAAGCTTTATCGATAATCGTTTGGGAAGGAACATTCGGACGAATGTTTCTGGCGAGGGGAGAATGTTATACCCCGTATTTCCGGAGTATGTACGTGAGGGCGTACGTACGAAAGTTTAGCCTTAAAGTTAGGCCAAGTTCGAAAATTGTGCCCAACTCGCTAAAAGAATCGTTTTCCGACGAAACGCTTTCCACGCTTCCGTAGGGAAAATTCCGGCTATGCCATTTCTAATTTTTGCGGATTTTTCAGAGAGACGAAACATTTTGGACCAACGGGAGGGCGACACTTGTCACCCTCCAATTGAAGGACTTGAATCGTCCATTGACGAATCGACATCGATGTCACGTTTTTTGTGCCTTTGCACAAGTCAAGGAGTTGGTAGGATATTTGTGTGTAGTAGATAGAATGGACACTTGCCTAAATCTTCACCCTACACTTGCCTTGCACTTGGCATCATCTTGGCCCTTGGTTGGCCATGGCTTGACCTATAAATACCCCCTTAAGATGAAGAGTTCTTCATCCACAAATTCCTTTCCAAGTCTTGAAAATCCTCCCCTCTCCCTTGATCTTGTTTCGTCCAACACCTCCCCCCCACCTTTGAGAAGCTTAGCCGAGGCTACCCCCCCTAGCCTAGCCGAAATCTACCCCCCCTCCCTTGGTAGAAAAGTGGCCTTCTAGTATTGTTATAATGCCCAAAATACCCTAGCCCAAATCCCTTAGTACTTAGTAGAAGTTGTGAAGAACTTCTAAGGTTTCCTTGGAGCTATCGGAGCGTACAACTTAGGAGCTAAGCCTTGCTCCGGATCGACTTATATCTAGGATATTATTGGGCTTACTGAGGTAAATAATCCTAACCTCTTTGTATTAGAGAATGCATCTGTAGAAGTATAAGAATAAGTATTAAATACTTAGAAGAATATTACGAATTAGAACCGAATCATATCACAGTAGAAGGGTTTAAAAGAAGAATAATTGAACTATACTTATATAGACTGCTTTCACATGAGACTTATATAGCTCACGGTAGGGAAGTGCTGCCCGACTTTCCGTAGAATTGTGAACCCTCTGTTTAGAATGACCTTGAGTAGTCTAGACTTTGATAGATGTCTGTGACTATTATAGGTCGATTCTTCGCGCGACATATTCAACTTGCGGGAGGTTTTCGCGAGAAGGTATGTGATTCTTCCTAAAGCATGATATTTTAAAATATATATATAGTACTAGACGCATACGTGTTAATCGAATAATAACTACGGCAATGTCTTTTGACTTAAGCCCGAATAATACTTACGGCAATGTCTTGCGACTTAAGCCCTGAATGATAAAGATCTTAAAAAGTCTTTCAAAAGAATTATAACATTCGGAAGAAGAAGAATAGTTGTTTTTAAAACAAGAAGCTTAAGGGTTATACTAGCTTTATGGGAAGTTAAGTATAACGGCTTAAGTTTTATAAAAGGAACTTTACTTATATGTTTATAAAAGACTTGTATTGATTTCAAAGGCATAATAAGATGGTTTTGATGAGTAGACTTATTGTGATGCTATGTGTTAGTATCTTGTAACGTTTGTGTAAAGAGGTCATCTTACTTATGCTTATGTTGTTTAAACTATAAGTTGTTATGTTAGTACTATATCACTCACCTCTTGAGATGATACCGGGGTTGTCGCCTCCGACGCGGGTAGACTCAGTGATGCGGGACCATGATTCGAGAATACCTCACGCGGGTCCGGGGGCCTATGCGAGCTACGAGAGTTCCGTGTTAGTATGCGGGTTATGCCTCACGCGATCTATGTGGCCATGCGACAATGAGTCCAGGCGATGCCGAGGAGTAGCTACCCTCGATGCGGGTATACCTCACGCGCCCACGTGAGTGGCCATGCGACTACGGAGTTCAGGATTAGGCTCGAGAATGATAATATGGGCGAGTGGCCCTCCTTCGATCATTCGCGACCTAGAAAAGACACATACGCTTACCTATTGTTGCTCTTGTTTATGATGTGACACTATTTGCGGTACATTGGTTGTTTCGTGCATATTTGTAAAATTGGTTTTTAAAGTGATATGATTTCATTTAAGTACTTTACAGTTTCACATACTTGGTACTGTTGTCTTGACTCCTTCGGGCCGCGTTCATGCCGCAGGTAAGGGCAAGCAGGTGCTAGATCCACATACTAAGGATCTCTTGCGTTGCTGTCAGGAGCTCCATCATCTCCGGAGGCTCTACTTTTGGGTATGATCTCCTGTCAGAGATAGTTTTGTGCCAGGTATGGCGGGGCCCTGTCCCGCCATAGTTGTTTATTTCCTTAGAGGTCTGTAGTCATGTTGTACAGTTGGGATATAACTGCAAACCTTGGTTTATGTATATATGCCGAAAGGCAACCCTTTTCTCGTAAAGCGTATCATTTACAATTATTTCATGTCTTGTTTTATATTCCGCTGATTTTCTCTGATGTATGACTACTTGGGTGCCCGGGTAAGGCACCAGTCACGGGCCCCGGAACGGGTCGTGACACATACAAGTTTCTAAAGGGCCAAAGACATACCTGAAATCATATAGGCGGTTCAAAGGACCGCTAAAACTGGGAACTTCCACCACGACTTCGCCACGCACCGCCGGCATAAACATCCCGCCTAGCTGGAAGTAAGAACCCGCAATCGATCTAGTAGATCGCGCTATCCCACCGCCACTGCCTCGGACAGTTTCTCACGAAATGGCCCTGTTGGCAGCAAGCATAACAAGCTGTCGAAGTAGTACGACATTCCCCAAAATGGAATCTACTACAGTGACCACACCGGGGCAAAGGTGGCTTCCCCTGGCTACTATTCTCGGATATCTGTGAACCTGTAGCCCTGGAGCCCTGACCTGCTCCCGAATATCCCCGGCGACCAAACCTCCGGCCAGAAGACCGGGAAGGAGCACTCTGTGCCGGCTGAAATATAAACCCAGTCTGCTGTTGAGGCTATCCGCCTCGAAAGTTACCCCGAATCTCGCTGCCCCGGCCCTCTGGGCCGCTCGAGTCAATCTGATCCTCCTCTCTATCCTCTATCCTCGCGATAGGCCTGCATCCTAGCAATGTCCATACCGGGCTGAAGAGCCACCCCCAAGCATGCAGTAATCATATGACGGTCTAGCTCCATCATATAACGATGAACTATATCCGCCATGTCAGCTACAATGGTGTGCGCATGCCTGGCCAAAGAGTCAAACTCCAGGCTGTATTCCCTGATGGTCCTCCCATTCTGCCTCAATGACAAGAACCTATCAACACGGGCTCTCCTCATTTCAGGAGGCAAAAAGTGACCAAGAAAGGCCTCCGTGAACTCATCCCAAACTGCCGGACGAGCACCCACCCCTCTCGATAGCTCCCAAGACTCAAACTAGCCAACGCAACATCGCAGAACCGTAAGAAGCTAACACAACCGACTCAGATCCGAGGCCCTAAGCACCGTGATAGTCCGTCAGAGCCGAACGAACTCTTGAGGATCATCCTCGATCTCGAACCATAAAACTCGTGGATCGCAACGCAGAAAATCCCGAATCCTCAAACCGCTTAGGTTAGCTACTCGTCATTGCCGCCGCCTACCACTATGCTAGTCAATAGTCTGATCTGTTTCTTCATAATTCTAAACTCGCCTCGGCCGCGAATCGAGGCTCGGTGCACGAACCTCTCGAGCTATCACGCTCTGGCCTTCTAATACCGCGTGGCCGAAGTTCGCCGATCCGTCTACTACCTCGTGCATAGTGCAGGCTCGAGTCCATGTAACCTCTCGAGTAGCGCTAGCAGCCTCCCATTGTCGCTTTGCCCTTCGGGCCCCGGTCGCTTCCGTGAGGCATAATCTACATAAGAAGGGGTTAGAGAGTATTCAACCTACTAGACGGCTTTCATCGCACGATCTCAAAGAGAGAAGAATGGAAACCAATCCTAAATGTCCTGCAGCCTCACGATTATAGATGTGGTGCACAACACACCGATAATCAAGACTCTACTAGACACGGTCAGAGACACTTTCCGAGGACTAATCGCTCGATACCACTTTTGTCACGACCCGACCAAGCTCGCGATCGGTGCCCTACCCGGGCACCCTTACAGTATACATCGAGATAATCAATGAACATACATGAAACTTATAAAATAAAACAACAGAAATAAAACAACAGGTTAGCCGATAGGGCTACCTTCCTGGACATATATATATATATATACAACCGAAGCAGTTGCCTCCTTTCCTTTACAAACTGAGCCACAATATGTGACTACAGACCTCTAAGAGTTTTAACATAACAATGTATGGACAGGGCCCCGCCATACCACGAATATACATGAATGTACAACCTCGTGGAAAACTGCATCAAGAGATAAGCCTCCGAGCAAATGGAGCTTTTTCCCAAAATCAACCGAGATCCTAAGAGCAAGGATCACCAACCCGTACCTAAAACTGCGGCATTTAACGCAGCCCGGGCGGGTCAAGACAACAGTAATTTAATATGGAATGTAAATAACGTCAAGAAATGTGATCATAATCAGCATAAAAGAATGACAGGGACAAGTATAGAAAAAATACATACCAGATCCTGCCATGTCATTACCACTTATGAACTTAATCGTACCTTATTATCTTTCCCCATTTTCAATAAAAGTTATAGTCACATTCTTATGCACATGATTAGGAAAAATCTTTAAGTTCATTACTATATAACTTACTTATCTTTCATAACATAATCCGACCCTATGGAGAGGGACGATATACTACCTTACCAACTGGGACGCGATCAAGTCACACAAATATCAAAGCGTGCGTGGAATCCCCATCACCGCAAGCCTATAAGTGTAAAATATAACCATGTGACGCGCCCGTGGCATCCCACCTCACCGCTTGCATACATACACAACACACATATATATATATATCTCCCGCCTGGAATCCCACATCATCGCCAAACGTAGTGTAACATATAACCACGTGACGCGCCTGCATCCCACCTCACCGTCAGCGACACATACACAACATATATATATATATATATATATATATATATATATATATATATATATATATATATATAACGCGTCGCATACCCTGAATCCCACATCGTATAAGCGTGGCCATAACGTGCCTCGGTGATCTCTCATCGTAGCGCAGTCTTCATGGGGAGCTAGCCCATGGAGTAATAATATAACATGGTCGCATGCCCCGGAATCCCACATCGTATAAGAATGTCCATGGAGTAATAAAACACGCGGGCATCTAACCCGCATCCTGGCTGCATGTCCCGGAATCCCTCATCGTATAAGCATGGCCAAGATCAATCACAATGGAAGCATACCCGTGGAATCCCCCGTCACTGCCGGTACGTCCAATAAAATGTCCGGGCATCTAACCCGCATCCTGGTCACATGCCCCGGAATCCCACATCGTATAAGCATGTTCAAGGATCAATCATAATGGAAGCATACCCGTGGAATCCCACATCACCGCTTGACGTCCAAGTAAACTTACAACCAGCCAGCCGGCCCTCCAACTGAGAGACACGACAACGTAGACATATAATACTTGCACTCAAAGCTATCACAAGCAAACCTAGGCAAGTTCATTAACCCTTTAGACTTCCATTTTTATAAACTCATGGCACTTTCGTTTCACACATAAAAATCCGGGAATTTAACCCCAAGTACTACGTGCTTACATTCTTTTCAAAAGATTCCTTTTCATATAAAACCCCAAGATACTAACACCCGTAGTATCAAGGCTTGTGTACATTTCACATAAGTCACGATACTTTTAGAAATACATTTCTCGGCTTCTAAATCAAGTGACCCTTACTTTAAGGCTTTAAGCAAGTGATACCCTTAAATCAAATTATTTCCTTGATTACTTTATTAGAGAAAACCATTCTCTTAACCTTCCATAAAGCCGTTATAACCAACTTCCCATAAAGCCGTTATAACCCTTTATGGTTTTAGACAAACCCATTCCTTTTATAACCAAGAGACTTATACTTTTTAAAACCAAGTATTGTATACTTTCAAATCAATTCTCTTAACTTTCAAAGTACAATTAGTCTCTTAACCTTTAGAAATCAAGTGACTCCTTTTATTATAAAACCTTAGGCAATTGAGGCCTTAAAATCAAGTTGCCTTTTCATTAAAATCAAGTCATTTATCTTTCCATAAAGCAAATATAACCAACTCCCCATAAAGTCGTTATATTCACTTTATACCTTAGTCAAGTACAATTTCCTATCCAAGGGACTTATACGTTTAAAACGAAACAATTATCACATACTTTAAAACTCTTCAAGTCCCTTAACTTTAATAAAACTTAAGACATCCTTAATACTTTCAAAGAAGCGAGTTAATCTCCTAACTCACCCGACTTGGCCATTCATATACTAGTAAAGGATATCAAGATCTTGTACGTCTACCGTACTATATACGTGCAACTAGTCATGCTCAAAGGATAGAAAAAGTTCTACATACAGTAAATCACACAACTACCTCTTAACTTCTAAGAGTAGAAGGAAACATGAAATGATACCACAGGTATATTCCATACATAGAATCATGCCAAAGGAAGGAAGAGGTTCACATACCTCGCGACGATTATCGACAAGTAGCAAAATGCTCCAAAGTACTTCAATCTTGATAATTATTCCATCATTCAAGTAGGATACGCTATACTTAGTACTTCAACCTATAATGGTCACAATACATCCATTAACCTCTTACTTCAAACGTAGAATATTCTAAGTGCTAAGTCGTTAAATTCTACGGAAAATCGGACAGCACCTCCTTTGTTTCTACTTACTTTGCCACCTTTTTCAAGGCCGAATACAATAACCAAACACGCCACATTTAAGGCCCAATCAATGCAATTAACAATAGGGGATTACACGCCTACTAGACGTGTAAAATTCCGCCCACAATAGATATCAAACTAATACAAACTATATGTCCAATTCGGCCACATTGAGTACCATAACACCAATTCTTATCCAATTTCCATTTCAATCCAAGTTGTTAGTATAACATGATATCAAGTCGCAATTGATTATAACTACTATAATCTTCAAGTAAGTAATCATGCGACGATTCTAATAAACGACCAATTAGTAATCCAACTTCAAGTGGCTTATATAACATTTCGGATTTAAGCTACAAGCAATCCATAATACTTATAAACTTCAACACATAAACTTCATGCTAGCAACACGTAAAGCTAACAACAATATAAATAATCTTGTAACACTTTTAAGAGACAAGATTATACCTCAACGAATCTTAATCCAACTCCAAATCCGAAGTCGCTCCTTAGTAACTTAGAGACTCTTCAAGACACTTCAATCCGCTACTTGAGACCCTTAGAACCATACCAACAACTTTCCTTCAAACTTCCAATCCAAAACCTAGAAAGCAACTAGGTTTTCACTTTGCGACTAATACGAAAACTATCTTTTTCCGAGATTTTTCTATTGAGATATGCTTACAATACACTCAAGAACCTTGGTTTAAAGTGGGGAGCTTACAATACACCCGAAAGCTAGTGCTCTTGTTCTTCAAATTTTTGTGAAATTTTACTAAGTGTTTAGCTTGTCATACTACTACTAGTATTATATAGTGTAATGGAGGGTCAAGATGCAACCAATTGGGTGGTTTGGATGAACTCTTATTTAAATATCAAGACTTTGTGGGTCCTTTGACTTAGTCAAGAATCTCAAGCTACTACTTGCAAGACTTAGTCATCCAAGACTATGTTCAATGACCATTTTGGCCATGACATTTTTGTCCAAGGCAACAATAAGGGGGGGTGACACATGTCGCCCTCCCATTCGTCACAATAATACGTTTTCCGACAATTTCATAATTCCGATAAATTTTTACAAATCTCAAATCTTAACACTTGAAGTTCTTACGCACGTTCTAAAACATGTCCTCAGAATACGGGTGTAACACCACGTGTGGGAGATCGACCCACAAGGTATTTAGGAGCCGATCCAAGCTCCAGGGGTCGAGGTTCTCAGAGGAGCAGAGGATTTTCTCAGTCGAGGCCACTTTTTCCTCAGTGTTTCCGATGTAGTAAGCGTCATTTGGGGAAATGTCGTTATGGCACGGGTCTTTGTTTTTATCAGGCCGTCCCGCCATATTCTCGAGGGTATGTCCTTTTAGAAAGAGCACCAGAAGGTGGCTCACCTATGAGGCCGATGGTTGGTTACCTTCCTCCACAACCAAGGCCCCCAGTAAGGTGTTCGGGATGTCACCACGTGGTAGAGGTCAGGGTGGAGTTTATGGTTCTGGCGGTCATTCGAACCACAGAGATGACGTGACTACTGGACAGGATCAAGAGGCGACATCGCATGGGGTTACAGGTATATCTCGATTCTTTTGAATCATACGTGCATTGATAGATTCAGATTTCGCCATAGCATATATGTTTTCCCTTTGTTGCTAGCAGTTGTAAGTAATAGTACTTCTGCAGGTAGGAATACTTTGATTAGTAAAGTGAAAAGTTAAGAATGTTGACAAGAATGGTAAGTGAACTGAGACTATAGTTGTGTAGAGTTCACACGTAGTAATTGCCCCATAACAATGTAAAACCAATAGGGAAGATTGTACAGTAGAAATACTTTGGCTTATGTGACGAACCTCTAGTGAATAGGGGGGGATAGGGTGAGAAGTACCTTGAGATAAGAGAGAGATTTATTTCAGACTAAGAATGAGAAGTTAAGTGTCACGACCCGACCAAGCTCGCATCGGTGCCCTACCTGGCACCCTCTCGTATACATCGAGAATAGCAATGAACATACACAACCGATAAAAATGCTTAACATAAAATAACAACAAAGCTAGCCGATAAGGCCACCTTCCGTAAGCTATACAAATAAAACAAGACATTTTTTTCTTCTTTACAACCCAAACCACAATGTGACTACTGCACTTAAGAATGATAACTCAAGTGACAGGCCCCGCTATACCTGAATGTACAACAACCGACAATACGAGGATAAGCCTCCAAATAAAGGAGCTTCAACAAATGAACAATGATCCTAAGAGCGAGGATCAAGAACTGCACTTCCACCGCATGAAATCATAAGTCTAAAATAAAACTGGAGACAGGTATGTGTCACACCCCGATCCCGGGCCCGTGACTGGTGCCTTACCCCGGGCACCCTAGTGATACATACATCAGAGAAAACCAGCGGAAAAATAAAACATGAGTCATGAAACAAGAGATATAATAAAAAAACAAAGCCAACCAAAATAGTTGCCTTCAGATATACATAAAACTCCGAACAGCTTTAATCTTTTACAACCTTGCCCACAACAAGATTACATGCACTCTAAGATTTACAACGACTATGACGGACAGGGCCCCGCCATACCTGAATGTACAAGAACCTACAACTCGTGGAACACATACCAAAAGATAAGCCTCCGAGAAACGGAGCTTCCTAATACGCGAATCGTGATCCTAAGAGCGAGGATCCACGATCGATGTACCTCTACTGCGGATGAACGCAGCCTTCGGGCGAGGTCGATAACAGTACCAAGTATGTGAAATCGTAAAAATACGTAAATGAAATCATAATAGTCTAGATAAAGCAGAGACATGTATGATAACCAAACTACGCTCACAACATAAGAGCGCCAAGCTGTGGACTCACGCCTCTAGTCATCCTCATGCCCGTGGAACTCCTTCCTCACCGCCAGCCTAGGTACAAATCATGTGATACGTATAATGTGTCTCGCCCATCTTATGGACCCAATATAGAAATGTGGAATACATTCTGATGAACCAGAGTCGGTGAAATACATTCCTGATGACCCGATTCAAGTGAAATACATTCGGATGAACCCAGTCGAGTGAAACACATTCCGGATGAACCTAGAGTCTAGTGAAATACATTCCGGATGAACCTAATCAAGTGAAATACATTCGGATGAACCGTAATCAAGTGAAATACATTTCGGTTGAACCAGAGTCGAGTGAAATACATTCCGGATGAACCGTGAATCGAGTGAAATACATTCCGGATGAACCGTAATCAAGTGAAATACATTCCTGGTTGAACCGTAGTCGAGTGAAATACATTCGGATGAACCGTGTCGAGTGAAATACATTCCTGATGAACCTAATCAAGTGAAATACATTCCTTGCACAACAAGTCTATCATACGCAAAACGTAGGCAAGTTTTACAACAACAAGCATAGGCAAGTTATACACAACTCAAAGAAACTGTTTTAACCTAAAGTGTTACATACATTAATTCTTTTAAAAGATCCGCTTTTTCACATAAGTCACACAATACCGTAGTATAAAAATAGTGACTATCTTTTTAAGTAAACAAAATGCTTCCCCTTTTGTAAAATCAAGTAACAACATTATTTTCCAAACGTTCAAGTTTGCCTAAATTCAAATGCTCAAGTCACTTATTTTAGAAAGGTTTCATAACTCATAGTCTTAATCTCTTTTAAACCATTTGAGTAACATATGTCTTATGTGTGAATAGGTTATTCTTGTTTATAACAATCTTGCTACAACAGCCATGATCTAGAAAATGTAATATCATTTTGTCTCATCTTAGTTTCTATGCAGATGGAGGTTTCACTGGTTTTAATAATACAACTCATTAGTCAAGACATTTTCCTTTATTAACGCTGCAGTTGGTTTGTTTGCACACATTCCGATTTCCAAATCAAGAAACATTCTTAAGCCGTTATACCTAACTTTCCATAAAGCTAGTATAACTCTTAAGTTTTCAAAACCAAGTATTACTCTTCCTTCAAAACGATTTATAAATCTTTTGAAATACATCAAGTTCTTTATTATCACATAACAAGCCAGTTATAATTCACATCAGTTACCTTTTAAAACCACTAAGTATTTTCTTACCTACATAAAGTCGTATAACCAACTTCCCATAAAGCCGTTATAACACTTTATGTTTTAAACCAATCAAATACATTTAGCACACGACGCTCATCGCACTACATAGTTCACACATATCATGCTAGAACGCTTAGAAAAGGTTCACATACCTCGCGACGAGTATCGACAATAAGCAAAATGCTCCAAGTACTACAACCTTGCTAGACCTTTCCACTCCTCAGTATACGCCACTCGTAGCACTTCCACCTATATAGGCCACAACGCTATTAACCTCAAAACACAAGGTTCCATTTCTCTACGTAAAATTCCTAGCCTCCTTCCCAACAACAGAAATCTCCTCCTCTATCGAGGCCTGGCTAACAAGCCAACCAGTGGGGTTTATACGCCTAACCTGACGTGTACAATTCTACTACACAACAAGCTACACAAGTCATCAGAATACACCCCATGTAGTTACTGTCAATTCTCTTTTAAATTCAGGCTTAAGTCAAAAGACATTGCCATAAAGATTAAGCTTAGTTCTATATATAGTATACTTCAACTATATAATACAACAACATGTAATTTCCAATTACAAAAGGACAAGATTATTTACCTCGATAAGCCCAAAATTATCCAAGTTTAAAGTCGATCCCGAGCAAGGTTTAGCTCCTAACCCGCTACCCAATCCGCTCCAACAACCCTTAGAAGTTCTAACCAACTTCTACTTAAATACTTCAACCAACAAAGAAGATTTCCTTAGGGTTGGTTTGAGACTTAAGGACAAAAGTAGTATTTCCTGCTCTACGATAGAGGTAACTTTGGAATACTACAAGGTATAAGGCTAAGGTATTTTGGGCATTATAACAATACTTGGAGAGTATTTCAATACCACAAAGGGGTACCTCACGAAAACACTCCAAGATGGGGATTTCTACCAAAGGGCCTTGACAAGTGAGGGGGAACTCTCGGCCAAGGCCTCACAAAGGTGTGGAGTTGACGAGAGCCAACAAGAGGAGAGGGAAGGATTGCAAGACTTAGAACACATTTGGATGATGAAGTCTTCAACAAGGAGGGTATTTATAGGAAGCCAGGGCCAACCAATGGACAAGATCAAGCCACGCAAGGCAAGTGTAAGGCCTTGATCGCCAAGTGCACCCTAACCCCTACTCCACAAAACATGGCACAAAACAAGGCACAAAACAAGGCCAAAACAAGGCACAAAATAAGGCCAATAGGCCTCAAACCCGTGACCAACCGCCAACCCATTATCGCCAAACGAGGGTGACAAGTGTCACCTCCCTGGTTCAAAACATTTCGCCTCTCGGAAAAATCCGCAAAAATCAAAAAGGACATAGCCGAATTTTCCTACGCAAGTCGTGGAAACGCTTTCGAAAAACGACTCTAACCGTGTTATGCACAAAAAGAATTCGCCAAGCCAATTTGAAGTTCGAATTTCTACGCACGCCCTTACGCATACTGAAATACGGGTATAACATTCTCCTCTCCTTAGAAACATTCGTCCCGAATGTTCCTTCTCAAGACGGATATCGAAGTTCTTCCAACAAATTGCCAACGCCACTTGGCCACGATAAATAACACACGCTCTCTTCCTCCCTTACTCGTCGTGCCCTTCGAACACTCGAACTCTTTCTAGTATCCGTACCACACTTCCGCCAACGTTTCGCTTTCCACTCGAGTCACCACCTCCAACTTGGTTATCTTACTAGCCTCAATCTTCCTTAAGGCCATTCCCCTTCACGACCGCTCGTCGAACACACCACGAACTTATACGATGGTCAACTAAACTGGGCCTAGCACCCTCGTGACCCTACCACCGGGACCACCTGAGCTGACCCCACCGAACAGTGCGGGTTGGCCCGCAACATGGCCCCAACCCGACCCATCGCCGCGCCAACTCTTGCTCTCGACCGGAACAATCTTGCTAAATCACATCATGAAAGTTATACCACTTTCATTTACCCAACCTGTGGACTTATCACACAATACTTTAGGCATAAAATGCACTCGACAAGGATCACTCGCAAAATCTTGTACTCAAGACGGCCTTACATTTAAGGTCTCAACTGTAATATTCTAAGGTTCATCATTTCTCACCCTGCTTACCCTTTTTCCCCAACCAGTTCCTAAATCACATTTTAGCACAAAGCTATCCGAACATAACACTTAACACATTAACATAACATCAAAACATACAAGCCTCTGAGGGTTAAGGATATACTGAGCTACCGCTCCACTCTAATCGTAAGTCCACTCGCAGGCGCATAATCAGAAGGCGATGAACCCCATCGATCCGTGAGTCGCGCTGCCGGCATCTCTCCTATAAGCACGCTCTCGTCCACATGGCCCCGACACAGTGAAACAAGCACCGAAAAAGACGACATTCCTGGGATGATGTTTGCCACATCGTGCACACCGAGGGACATGAATCCGTGGCTAGCACTCACGTATACCGTGAACTAAGCCTCGAGCTCGACCAGCTCCGAATACCCCAACGCCCCAAGATCGGGAGGACCACTGAATCGGAGGTACATAACTAGATCGCTGGAGGCGGTCCGCTCGAAAGTTACCAAAGGACCTCGCTGCTCGCCTCTTCGCCGATCTGGCCATTCCGCCGACCTCTCCGTGCCTCACATCCTAGTGCATGAGCCAGACGCGGCAATGTCCATGCCCTACAAGAGCTACACCCGCATAAGCCTCGCCAAGTAATCGCCCACCCTGACGTAGCGGTACTCGCCCTCCATATCGGCTACCACAGCGGAACATACCGAGCTAATGAGTCGAACTCCACATTGTACTTCTAACCGCCCGCCCGCCCCGCCTCAACGTCAAAAATCTGCTACCGAGCCCTTCTCATCCGCGGCAAGAAATGTGCAAGAAAAGCCTTGAGAACTTCGCCCCATACGGTGGAAGTGCATGCTCTTCCCGACAACTCCCACGAATCAAACCCAATCTGCAGATTACGCACTGATGCGAACCCAATACCACCGACTCGCCTCGAGACTCGATCACTCATGATCCGCCGAGTCGAATAAACTCCCGAGGTCGCCCTCGCCTCGATCCATAGAACATCGGGCGCTACAACTCGAAAGTCACGTAGCCCCAAACCGCTCGCCGGGGTGAACTACGGGTGCTATCGGGCCGAATCGCCGATCCAAATTATCTCATATCTGCCACGACTCGCCAAGAATCGGGCCATCTCTTGTACTTATCTCATCGGCTCCAGCCGTGGACCGAGGCTCGTGTATCAGAGTCTCAGCAGCCATCGCCGCGCTCTAAACTCGCTGGGCCGGGCGGCGTCGCGAAACCCGCCGTCGGCACTGCTCGTGTATCGACCGCTCGCGCTGCATTCTCTCAGATTCGCTAACACTCCTCGATCGCTTTGCCTATTCGCTCGCTGCCTTACGCGAGGCATAATCGTAAAGGAAAGGAATACGTCAGAGGGGTCCAATTTATCACACAGCTCTAAGGCACGATCTCAGAATGAGAAGAATGGAAACCAATCCTAAATGTCCTATAGCCTCCTGATTATAGATGTGGTGCACAACACACCGATAATCAAGACTCTACTAGACACGGTTCAGAGACACTTTCCGAGGATTAATCGCTCGATACCACTGTCACACCCGATCCTGGCCCGTGATCGTGCCTTACCCCGGGCACCCTAGTGATACATACATCAGAGAAAACCAGCGGAAAAATAAAACATGAGTCATGAAACAAGAGATATAATAAAAAAAACAGGCCAACCAAAACAGTTGCCTTCAGTATATACATAAAACCCGAACAGTTTAATCCTTTTACAACCTTGCCCACAACAAGATTACTGCACTTAAGATTTACAACGACTATGACGGACAGGGCCCCGCCATACCTCGAATGTACAAGAACCTACAACTCAGTGGAACACATACCAAAAGATAAGCCTCGGAGAAACGGAGCTTCCCAATACGCTGAATCGTGATCCTAAGAGCGAGGATCCACGACCGATGTACCTCTACCGCAGATGAACGCACTTCGGGCGAGGTCACAACAGTACCAAGTATGTGAAATCAGAAAAATATCAGAAATGAAATCATAATAGTCTAGATAAAGCAGGAGACATGTATGATAACCAAACTACAGTTCACAACATAAGAGCAGTCAAGCCAGGGACTCACGCCCTCTAGTCATCCCTCATGCCCGTGGAACTCCTTCCTCACCGCAGCTTCAGGTACAAATCATGTGATACGTATAATGTGTCGCCCATCTTATGGACCCAATATAGAAATGTGGAATACATTCGGATGAACCGGTAGTAAGTGAAATACATTCCCGGATGACCCGGTATTCTAGTGAAATACATTCCCTAATGAGAGTCGAGTGAAACACATTCGGATGAACCTAGAGTCTAGTGAAATACATTCTGATGAACCGGTAATCAAGTGAAATACATTCGGATGAACCGGTAATCAAGTGAAATACATTCCTTGAACCGTAGTCGAGTGAAATACATTCCGAATGAACCTAATCGAGTGAAATACATTCTGATGAACCGGTAATCAAGTGAAATACATTTCCGGTTGAACCCAGAGTCGAGTGAAATACATTCGGATGAACCTAATCGAGTGAAATACATTCCTGATGAACCCAGAATCAAGTGAAATACATTCCTTGCACAACAAGTCTATCATACGCAAAACGTAGGCAAGTTTTACAACAACAAGCATAGGCAAGTTATACACAACTCAAAGAAACCAGGTTTTAACCCTAAAGTGTTACATACATTAATTCTTTTAAAAGATCCGCTTTTTCACATAAGTCACACAATACCCGTAGTATAAAAATAGTGACTATCTTTTTAAGTAAACAAAATGCTTCCCCTTTTTGTAAAATCAAGTAACAACATTATTTTCCAAACGTTCAAGTTTGCCTAAATTCAAATGCTCAAGTCACTTATTTTAGAAAGGTTTCATAACTCATAGTCTTAATCTCTTTTAAAACATTTGAGTAACATATGTCTTATGTGTGAATAGGTTATTCTTGTTATAACAATCTACATAAAGACCATGATCTAGAAAATGTAATATCATTTTGTCTCATCTTAGTTTCTATGCAGATGGAGGTTTCTAATGGGTTTTAATAATACAACTCATTAGTCAAGACATTTTCCTTTATTAACGCCGCAGTTGGTTTGTTTGCATACATTCGATTTCCAAATCAGTAAAACATTCTTAAGCCGTTATACCTAACTTCCCATAAAGCTAGTATAACTCTTAAGTTTTCAAAAACCAAGTATTACTCTTCCTTCAAAACGATTTATAAATCTTTTGAAATACATCAAGTTCATTATTATCACATAACAAGCCAGTTATAATTCACATCAGTTACCTTTTAAAACCACGAAGTATTTTCTTACCTACATAAAGCTGTTATAACTAACTTCCCATAAAGCCGTTATAACACTTTATGTTTTAAACCAATCAAATACATTTAGCACATGACGCTCATCAGACTACATAGTTCACACATATCATGCTAGAACAGTTAGGAAAAGGTTCACATACCTCGCGACGAGTATCGACAATAAGCAAAATGCTCCAAGTACTACAACCTTGCTAGACCTTTCCACTCCTCAAGTAGAATACGCTACTCGTAGCACTTCCACCTATATAGGCCACAACGTCTATTAACCTCAAAACACAAGGTTCCATTTCTCTACAGAAAATTCGGCAGCACCTCCCCCCCCGCAACAGCGTAAATCTCCTCCTCTATCGAGGCCGGCTAACAAGCCAACCAGGGGGGGTTTTATACGTCTAACCGGACGTGTACAATTCTACTACACAACAAGCTACACAAGTTCATCAGAATACACCTATGTAGTTATTTGATTCGATTCTTTAAATTCAGCTTAAGTCAAAAGACATTGCACAAAGATTAAGCTTAGTTCTATATATAGTATACTTCAACTATATAATACAACAACATGTAATTTCCAATTACAAAAGGGGACAAGATTATTTACCTCGATAAGCCCAAAATTATCCAAGTTTAAAGTCGATCCTGAGCAAGGTTTAGCTCCTAACCCGCGCGCTCCAATCCGCTCCAAACAACCCTTAGAAGTTCTAACCAACTTCTACTTAAATACTTCAACCAACAAAGAAGATTTCCTTAGGGTTTCGGTTTGAGACTTATGGGACAAAAAGTAGTATTTCCTGCTCTACGATAGAGGTAACTTTGGAATACTACAAGGTATAAGGCTAAGGTATTTTGGGCATTATAACAATACTTGGAGAGTATTTCAATACCACAGCTGGGGTACTCACTAAAACACTCCAAGATAGGGGTTTCTCGGCCAAAGGGCCTTGACAAGGAGGGGGAACTCTCTACCAAGGCCTCACAAAGGTGGTGGGAGTTGGACGAGAGCCAACAAGAGGAGAGGGAAGGATTGCAAGACTTAGAACACATTTGGACGATGAAGTCTTCAACAAGTGGAGTGGTATTTATAGGGAAGCCAAGGCCAACCAATGGACAAGATCAAGCCATGTGCAAGGCAAGTGTAAGGCCTTGATCAAGCCAAGTGCACCCTAACCCTACTCCACAAAACATGGCACAAAACAAGGCACAAAACAAGGCCAAAACAAGGCACAAAATAAGGGCCAATAGGCCTCAAACCCGTGACCAACCGGCCAACCCATTATCGCCCAAATGAGGTGACAAGTGTCACCTCCCGTTGGTCCAAAACATTTCATCTCTCGGAAAAATCCGCAAAATCAAAAAGGACATAGCCGAATTTTCCTACGCAGCCGTGGAAACGCTTTTAAAAACGACTCTAACCGGGTGTTATGCACAAAAAGAATTCGGCCAAGCCAATTTGAAGTTCGAATTTCTCTACGTACGTCCTTACGTACATACTCTGGAAATACGGGGTATAACAGTATGATAACTCAATTAACAGTACACAATGCCTTACTAACAATGAGAGTAAATAGTAGTATACTTACAATATAAAATAGGAAGCTCACGATCAAAGAAGGACCACCCGCCCGCAGTATCATTAAGCAATCCTACACCTGGGACTATTTCACCCGTATAGGTCGCGTGGACCCGCATGAGGTATTCCTCGCATGGGACTATTTCACCCGCATAAGCCCTTACGGACTCGCATGAGGTATTCCTCGTGATAGGTCAGATCCGCCCGCATGGGACTATTTCACCCGCATAAGCCCTTGCGGACTCGCATGAGGTATTCCTCGCATCGTGGGTAGAAAATCCACGGAATATGCAAATGCCAAAAACCCGGGGAATGACCCCGAAATGAATAATATACCACTAGCACAAAACCGTCTATCATACATAACATAAGCACTACCGGCTTATCACACAATATATAAGCAAGTTAAGAATCCCCTAACTTCTTATTATTCTTGTTCACTTACACTCTCATTTTAGTTTACTTAAGGCACTAACATGTCTTTTATAAAGATCCGGGAATTTAACCCAAGTACTACATACTTCTACTCTTTAAAACAAATGACTCTTTTTAGTATAACACTTCCAAGATACTATTAACCATAGTATCTAGTCGCAAATACGTTTCAAGACAAGTCACAATACCTTTAGAAATAAAGTTAGGTTTCTAAATCAAGTGACTCCTTTTCTTATAAAACCTTAGGCAATTGATGCCTTAAAATCAAATTGTCTTTCATTAAAACAAGTCATTTATCAAACTTAAATTTCTTAGAGTAAACCACTCTTTTTAACATTCCATAAAGCTATTATAACCAACTTCCTATAAAGTCGTTATACTAGCTTTATACATTAGCAACTTACATACTTCTTTATAACCAAGAGACTTAAACTTTCCAACAAAACAAGTATCAATAATACTTTCAACATACTTAAAGTCTATTAACTTTTGAAAGCCAAGATATCCTTAATATTTAACAAGTGAGTTAATTCCCTAACTCAATCGACTTGGACATTCTTAAAATAAGCCAAGGATATCAAATGGACCTAGATTGTAAAAATCTTGTACGTCTACCGTACTATACATTTACAAGTTATTCATGCTCAAGAGATAAGAAAGTTCCACATACCTCTTCGGTTTAATCCACTTGCTAAGTCCAATTCACCGTACGTAGTATGTCAACCTATAATGACCATAGTACGTCTATTAATATCTTACTTCAAACGTAGAATATTATAAGTGTAAAGTCTCTAAATTCTACGGAAAATCGGACAGCACCTCCTTTGTTTCTACTCACTTGCCACCTTTTTCAAGGCCGAATACAATAACCAAACACGCCACATTTAAGGCCCAATAAAGTAGTTAACAATAGGGGATTACACGCTTAATCAAGACATGTAAAATTCCGCCCCACAATATATAACAAACTAGTCTAAACTACAATGTCAATTCGGCATTTAGGGCAACAATACCAATTCTTCTTCCCATTTCTTTTCAATCCAAGTTGTTTAGTATAACATGATATAAGGCCGCAATTGATTATAACAACTATAATCTTCAAGTAGATAACATGCGACGATTCTAATTATCGACCAAATTGTATTTCAATTTCAAATGGCTAAACATGTCATTTTCGGATTCGAGCTTCCAAATTTCCATAACACTTATCAAACTTCATAACACATATCACATGATCATTTCTAACTTATAATAACATGGAATCTTCAATTACAAAATTAAGACGAAGATTATACCTCATTTAGCCCAAATATGATCCAAGTTTACAAGTCGATCCTTAGCAACTTTAGCTCCTCTTTTCGACGTTCCAATCCACTCCAAGCGACCCTTAGAAACTTATGAAGAACTTATCTCCAAGTTCCAACTTCAAAGTTGAAGAACTCCTTTAGTTTCCGCCTTGCGACTAATACGAAAACACCATTTTTCCGGGATCTTTCTATTGAGATACACTTACAATACCCTTAGGTACCTTGGTTTAAAGTGAGGGGATTATTGGACAACAATTGAAATTTTTTCCTTGAAACCCTAGCCTTGGCCGAGAGCTTCCTCAAGTTTCCATCAAGTTTTTCTTGAAAATTTGCTAAGTGTTAAGCCTTGTCTTGCACTAGTATACATATATAACAATATGGAGGGTCAAGATTAGAACAAATGGGTGGTTAGGATGCTTTTCACAGGGATCAAGCCAAGTGGCATTTGACTTAGTCAACAATGTCAAGCTCTTGCCTTTGCAAGACTTGGTCTTTTAAATTATGGTCAAATGACCATTTCCCCCATGTCAATTTCGTCCAAGACCATCAAGGGGGGTGACACGTGTCGCCCTCCCGTTCGTCGCAATATTTCGTTTTCCGACAAATTCCAAAATTCCGATAAATTTTACTCGTCTCAAATTTTAACATTTGAGTTCTTACGTACGTTCTTATAAACCTATCCTGGAAATTTCCGGGGTGTAACATTAATGTCACGACCCGATCTCGGGCCCGTGACTGGTGCCTTACCCCGGGCACCCTAGTGATAACAACATCAGAGAAAATCAGGGGAAATAAAATTTAAACAGGAAACAAGAGACAACATAAGAAAACAGTCTAACCAACACGGTCACCTTTATGTATATACATATAACTGAACAGTTAAAATCCTTTACAAACCCTGCCACGCATGATTTCATGCACTTCTAAGAATGTAACAACATCTATGACGGGACAGGGCCCCACCATACCCCTGAATGTACAAGTATCTACAATGACAGGGGACTATACCAAAAAGATAAGCCTCCGGAGAAACGGAGCTTCCCAACGCTGAACTGCGATCCTATGAGCGAGGATCAACAACTGGTGTACCTCTACCTGCGGCATGAACGCAACCCGGCGAGGTCAAGCATAACAGTACCAAGTATGTGAAATCGAAAATACAGAATGAAATCACATTTCATTATTTTATAAAACCATTTCGCAATAAGTAAACAGTTAGGGTGGCAAGGTGACGATATCCCGTAATAATCACTCACACATAACTTTGGGTCTTACGCCCATAATATCAATCATGCCCGTGGACCTCATTCTCATCGCCAAAGTACATGATGTGAAACAACGCCATATGTGAACTCGAACACTAGATCTCGCTCGCCATCAAACCGACGCCAAGTAGAAAAGCCAACTACTACCCAAAAGCTAGTCATATCCCTTCACGCAAGGTACGAAGCCAACTACACCCAAAAGCTAGCCACGCAATCGCCGAGGCAAGTATCTTAAGCTAACGCACTAGCCTACCGTCTCACGAGATATGACCGAGGCAAGTATCTTAAGCTATCTACGAGCCCGATACACGAGAAATGACCAGACAAGTATCTAAAGTGCTCGAACCACATGTACAAATCAAGCCCGTGATCGCCGTCACCGCGCAAGCTTCATGGATTAGCGGTCCATGGACAAATAACATAATCCTCACAATGACCGCATGCCCAAGATCTTACATCGGAAAGCATGGCCATGAAATCATCCCATCGACGATACCCGTGGACCATCCATCGTGTCGGTATGTCCAAAGGAAATAACAAGATAATACTCAAAGTGGACGCATACCGCGACCATCCAACGTGTCAGTATGTCCAAGCAATCAATCAGATAGCCGACCCTCCCAGAGAGTCACGGTAGCACAGAAACAAAACACTTACCCATCAAAGGCTATCACAACAAGCATAGGCAAGTTCAACGTACTTTCATTTTATATCAACAATCCGGGTTTCAACCCCAAAATACTATATACTTTCATTCTTTCAAAAAGACCTCTTTCTACGTAAAAGCCACACGATACTAATACTCGTAGTATTAAAAACACGTTTTCTTTTCAAAACAAATTACTTCACCTTCGTAAAAATCTTTACAAGACCTTTTAAAATCAAGTACTCTATACTTTTTAAACCAAGTGCTTTTCTTTTAAAACAACCTCAAGTATACTTTTAAAACTCAAATAACTTACTCTTTTCAAAACAAGTAACCTATACTTAAATCAAGTTACTTCTCCTTTTCCGAAATCAAGTCATTTATAAATCAAGTCTCTTATCTTTCAAGATCAAGTCTCTTAACTTTCAAAATCAAGTCGTTTAGCTTTCAAAATCAAATCTTTCTTTTATCTTCATAAAGTCGTTATAACTAACTTCCCATAAAGCTATTATAACACTTTATGTTTTAAACAAACAAAATTCATTTCACACACGTACGTCTACCGTACTATATAGTTCACAACAATCATGCTCAAGAGTATAGGAAGAATCACATACCTTTTTAGCTTAAACCACAAGCCAAGTCAAGTATGTTGCGCGTAGAAGATCCACCTATAACAACCACAATATATCTATCAATCTCTAGTTCTCTTCGTAGTATAATCTAAGTAAACAGTTCCCTATTCTACGGAAAATTCGGCAGCACCTCCCCCCCCGCAAACACATAAATAACCTCCCCCTAACCAGGCCTGCTACCAAGCCAACAACTCCAAGGGAATTACACGTCTAACCGGACGTGTTCAAATCTGCTTCACAATAATACTACACAAGTCTCATCAGAATACAAATTAAATGTAAATACGCTTAATCCTTTATAATCATCCTTCCAATATATCTTATACTCAATTCTAAACTACTACAATATGTAATATCCAATTACAATAGGGGGACATAGATCATTACCTCGATAAGCCCAAAATTATCCAAGATTATAAGTCGATCCTGAGCAACGTTTAGCTCCAACTCCTTACGCTCCAACCCGCTCCAAGCGACCCTTAGAAGTTTCTAAACAACTTCTCTTAACACTTCAACCAAGCTATGAAGATTTTTCTAGGGTTTCATTTTGCGACTATTGGTATAAAGTAGTATTTCCTGCTCCTAGTATTGAAATAACTTTGGAATACTACTAGGATACTAGGCTAAGGTATTTGGGACTTATACTACAATACTTGAAGTATTTCTACACAAGTGGGGAGGGTGGACGAGAACAAGTAGAGGGAGGAGTATTTTGCTTGGAAAAGCTTTTGCTGTGGATGAAATTTGTCTTGCACTTAAGGGGGTATTTATAGAGAATTCAAGGGTCAAGATCATAGCAAGTGGGTGGTCAAGATTGGGCCATGTGTGTGTGGGTCCCACCACACCACATGGCCAACGAAAGCACAAGACAAGTGGCTTGCCACTTGAAGGCTATTTCGCCAAGGACAGTTGTTCAGCCACTGTCCCACCATTTCTACCACACGGGCCACTCAAGGGGGGTGACACGTGTCGTCCCCTTACTCGCCCAAAATATTTCGTCTTCCGAAAATATCCAAAATATCGAAAATCTCAAAAACAAAGCGGCCCCACAAAATCAGAAATTTCTCCGTGGCCCCACGTGACCATTTCTGAAAATAAAATCCCAAAATTCTAATATAATCCAAGAGGTCCAAATACCAAATCTGGGAATCCAATTCCCATTAACGAACCTTTTTCCTTCACAAAACCCGGAAACTTTTCCGTCGAAAAATCACATCTTTCTTTCTTTCCAAAATTTCTGTCGTATTCTCGTACGTACGTCCTCACATAGGTACCCTGGAACTACGGGGTATAACATTCTTCCCCCCTTAGAAACATTCGTCCCGAATGTTCCTTCTAAGCCTCTAATCAACCGTGTGCCGATATAGTCTCCACTACTATACTTACAAAAACCGATCATGCCACCAATGGCCAGAATATAACGTGTGCGCAAAACTCAAATCCAAGCCAACGAGGAAACACCTCTAACATCACACAAAAAAAAAGCTTCCACCCATGGTCTAAAGGATACTCCCTTCGCATCTTCATTTCACAAAAGAAATGATCACTTCCGTTCTCATAACACATTGTTCACTTCTCTTCTTACTCGTCGTACCCTTCTCGTACACCCGAACTCTCTATAGAACACGTTCCACACTTCAGTCATCGCTTCAGTTTCCAAAACCTTGGAGTCACTACCTCCAAACTTGGTCATCTCACTAGCTTCAATTCCCTCAAAGGCCATTCCCGGCCTTCACGCTCCGATCCTGGTCGAACGCATCCACGAACTCGTACGATGGTTACCTAAACTTGGGCCTAGAACCCTCGGGACCCTATCACACAGCGGGACTACCACAAATTGACTCCACCCTATTCCGGATTGCGGGTTGACCCGCGACCTTGCCTCAACCCGACCCATTTGTCGCGCCAAACTCTTGTTCCCCGATCCGGAACAATCTCACTAATCAAGTCACGAAAACCTAATGGCCTTCTTAGCTTAACTACCCTCTTATAATTCACACCACTCAGGGACTTATCACACAATTATACCCCACGTATACTATGTACTCCGACAAAGGTCAATCGTAAACAAAATCTTTTACCCAAGACGGCCTCACATCTAAGATCTCCACGTATAATACTCTAAGGCTCACAATCTCTATGTACCCAACTTCCCTTTTACTAACCAGGCCTCTAAATCACAATTTAACATAATGCTATCTGAACATAATACTTAGCACATCATCATATCATCAATACATACTAGTCTCTAGAGGGTGAAGGATATACCTGAAATCAAATAGGCGGTTCCAAGGACCGCTAGAACTGGGAACTTCTACCACGACCCCTACCACGGCCTGTCGGTGTATGAACATTCTGCCTAGCCATAGAAGGTGAAGAACCCGCAACTGATCCCGAAGGCCGAGTCTCTACATCCGAGCTACTGTTGGACAATTTCCGCAAATGGTCCTTCCGCCGCATGTAAAACAAACTCTCGTAATACCGTGACACTTCGCATGGGTTTACCACACCGCCACACCGAGGTTGGGGTGGCTTCATCCGCCAACACTCCCACTCCGAAAACTCAACCTCGAGCCCCGACCGCTTCCCGAATACCTCGGATGTCTCAAGACTGTAGAGGACCACAATGTACTGGCGGAGGCGCATAACTAGTCTGCTGCTGAGGCGGTCCGCCTTGAAAGTTACCAGCGACTCGCCGCCCCGCCTTCTTCTCGCTGGTATTGGTCAATCCGTCGCCTCCGCTCTCACACCAGCGCATAAGCTCGCATGCAGTAATGTCCATGCCCGATCAAGAGCTACACCGAGCAACTCTCTCGCTAAGTAATCGCCCACCGTGACATAGCGGTGCACTCGTCATCCATATTCGCCACTAACGCAGTGGACATATCGAGCCAACGAAGTCGAACTCCACGTTGTACTCCCAACCGTACACCTCTCTCGCTCTCAAAGATCAAAATCTGTCACGGTGTTTCCTCATCTGCGGAGGCAAGCAATGGCTGAGAAATGCCTCCGAGAACTCGTCCCACACAGCTGGAGGCGCATGCTCCCCCCGGGACAGCTCCCACGAATCAAACCAATCGACTGCAGTATCACGCAGCCGATGCGAACCTAGGACCACCGACTCGGTCTCCGAAGCCTTGATCACTCATGATCCGTCAGAATCGCTTCGGATGAACTCCTGCGGATCATCCTCAGGCCTCGACCCATAGAACTCAGGTGGGCTGCAAGTCAAGAAGTCCCGTAGTCTCAAACTATCTGCTCTGGGGTGAACTATGGGTGCTACCGGAACCTCTGACTCTCGTCTATCCTCGTGTCTAGCCACAATCCTAGCTAGTAACTGGGCCATCTCCTTATAACCCATATCCTCTGCTCGCCGCGGATCGAGGCTCGTGCATCGTGGCCTCGCAGAGACCGCCGCCGCTTTACTCGCAGCCTCCTCGCCGCTTGCCCTTCGGGCTCGTTGCCTTCCGCGAGGCATACCGGTAAAAGAATACGTCAGAAGGAGTCCAACTTACAACACAGCTCTAAGGCACGATCTCAGAGTGAGGAGAATAGAAACCAATCCTAGATATCCCATAGCCTCCTGATTATAGGTGTGGTGCACAACACGCCGATAATCAAGACTCTACTAGATACGGCTCAGACACTTTCCGAGGATTAATCGCTCGATACCACTTTTTGTCACGACTCCGATCTGCCCGTGATCGTGCCTTACCCGGCACCCTAGTGATAACAACATCGAGAAAATCAGCGGAAATAAAATTTAAACAGAAACAAGAGACAACATAAGAAAACAAAGCAACTAACACGGCCACCTTTATGTATATACATATAATCGAACGCTTAAAATCCTTTACAAACCCCGCCACGCATAGCATTACATGCACTCTAAGAATGTAACAACATCTATGACGGACAGTGGCCCCGCCATACCCCGAATGTACAAGTATCTACAATGACACGGGACTATACCAAAAGATAAGCCTCGAGAAACGGAGCTTCCTAACGCCGAATCGCGATCCTATGAGCGAGGATCAACAATCGTGTACCTACCGCGCAGATGAACGCAGCCGGGCGAGGTCAAGATAACAGTACCAATTATGTGAAACTGAAAATACTTTAATGAAATCACATTTCATCATTTTATAAAACCATTTCGCAATAATTAAACAGTTAGGTCGGCAAGGGACGATATCCCCGAATAATCACTCACACATAACTACGGGTCTCACGCCCATAATATCAATCATGCCCGTGGAACTCATTCTCATTTGTTGGCGCATGATGTGAAACAACACCCATATGTGAACTCGAACACTAGATCCGCTCGCTATCAAACCGACGCCAAGTAGAATAGCCAACTACCACCCAAAAGCTAGTCATATCCCTTCACGCAAGGTACTAAGCCAACTACTACCCAAAATCTAGCCACGAATCGCCGAGGCAAGTATCTTAAGCTAACGCATCTAGCCTACCGCCTCACGAGCTATGGCCGAGGCAAGTATCTTAAGCTATCTACGAGCCCGCCGATACACGAGAAATGACCAGACAAGTATCTAAAGTGCTCAACCATGTACAAATCAATCTCGTGATCGCCGTCACCGCAGCAAGCTTCATGGATTAGCGTCCATGGACAAATAACATAATCCTCACAATGACCGCATGCCCCAAGATCTTACCTCGGAAAGCATGGCCATGAAATCATCCCATCGGACGATACCCGGACCATCCATCGTGTCGGTATGTCCAAAGGAAATAACAAGATAATACTCAAAGTGACGATACTCGTGGACCATCCAACGTGTCGGTATGTCCAAGCAATCAATCGGATAGCCGCCTCCCAGAGTCACCAGAGCACATAAACAAAACACTTGCCCATCAAAGGCTATCACAACAAGCATAGGCAAGTTCAACGATTTTCATTTTATATCAACAATCGGTTTCAACCCCAAAATACTATATACTTTCATTCTTTCAAAAGACCTCTTTCTACGTAAAAGCCACACGATACTAATACTCGTAGTATTAAAAACACGCTTTTCTTTTCAAAACAAATTACTTCACCTTCAGAAAATCTTTACAAGACCTTTTAAAATCAAGTACTCTATACTTTTTAAACCAAGCGCTTTTCTTTTAAAACAACCTCAAGTATACTTTTAAAACCCAAATAACTTACTTTTTCAAAACAAGTAACCTATACTTAAATCAAGTTACTTCTCCTTTTCCAAATCAAGTCATTTATAAGTCAAGTCTCTTATCTTTCAAGATCAAGTCTCTTAACTTTCAAAATCAAGTCGTTAGCTTTCAAAATCAAATCTTTCTTTTATCTTCATAAAGTCGTTATAACTAACTTCCCATAAAGCTATTATAACACTTTATGTTTTAAACAAACAAAATTCATTTCACACACGCACGCCTACCGTACTATATAGTTCACAACAATCATGCTCAAGAGTATAGGAAGAATCACATACCTTTTAGCTTAAACCACAAGCCAAGTTAAGTATGCTGCGCGTAGAAGATCCACCTATAACAACCACAATATATCTATCAATCTCTAGTTCTTCAGAGTATAATCTAAGTAAACAGTTCCCTATTCTACTAAAATTCGAAGACCTCCCCGCAAACACATAAATAACCTCCCTAACTGTGCCCGCTACCAAGCCAACAACTCCAAGGGAATTACACGTCTAACCGGACATGTTCAAATCTGCTTCACAATAATACTACACAAGTCTACTGTAAATACAGTCCAAATGTAAATACAATTTAATCCTTTATAATCATCCTTCCAATATATCTTATACTCAATTCTAAACTACTACAATATGTAATATCCAATTACAATAGGGGGACATAGATCATTACCTCGATAAGCCCAAAATTATCCAAGATTATAAGTCGATCCTGAGCAACGTTTAGCTCCAACTACTTACGCTCCAACCCGCTCCAAGCGACCCTTAGAAGTTTCTAAAAAACTTCTCTTAACACTTCAACCAAGCTATGAAGATTTTTCTAGGGTTTCATTTTGCGACTATTGGAATAAAGTAGTATTTCCGGGCTCCTAGTATTGAAATAACTTTGGAATACTACTAGGGATACTAGGCTAAGGTATTTGGGACTTATACTACAATACTTGAAGTATTTCTACACAAGTGGGGGAGGGTGGACGAGAACAAGTAGAAGGGAGGGAGTATTTTGCTTGGAAAAGCTTTAAGTGTGGATGAAATTTGTCTTGCACTTAAGGGGGTATTTATAGAGAATTCAAGGGTCAAGATCATAGCAAGTGGGTGGTCAAGATTGGGCCATGTGTGTGTGGGTCCCACCACACCACATGGCCAACGAAAGCACAAGACAAGTGGCTTGCCACTTGTAAGGCCATTTCGCCATGGACAGTGTTCAGCCACTGTCCCACCATTTCGGCCCACATGGCCACTCAAGGGGGGTGTCATGTGTCGCCCCCTTACTCGTCCAAAATATTTCGTCTTCCGAAAATATCCAAAATATCGAAAATCTCAAAACAAAGCGGCCCCACAAAATCAGAATTTCTCCGTGGGCCCCACGTGACCATTTCTCAAAATAAAATCCCAAAATTCTAATATAATCCAAGAAGTCCAAATACCAAATGGGAATCCACCCCATTAACGAACCTTTTTCCTTCACAAAACCCGGAAACTTTTCCGTCGAAAAATCACATCTTTCTTTCTTTCCAAAATTTCTGTCGTATTCTCGTACGTACGTCCTCACATACGTACCCTGGAACTACGGGGTATAACAATTAAGTGTGACGCTGGGTCGGGTTGTGGACTCATTTCGGGTCAACCGGTAGTATGGAATGGGGTGATGTCAGTTGGTAGTGGTCCCGCTATATGATAGGGTCACGAGGATGCCAGGCCCAAGTTGAGTTAATCGTTGTACGAGTTTGTGGACGCGTTCCACCGGAATCAGGTCGTAAGGACCGAGAAGAGCCTTAGCGGAAATTCAAGTAGCATAATGGCCAAGTTTGGATAGTAACTCCAAGGATTGGGGAACAGAAACAATATTTGAGGTGTTGTACGTTTACTAAATAAGTTTAGAAGTACGAGACAGAATGACAAGTAAGAGAATAAAGGAACCTCTAGGGATCCCGTATTTGTGAAGACTGTAACCTTCGAGTTTTGGGAGAAGGGACCGCGGACGGAAGGTCCATTGTTATGTTTACGTATGTTGTGGTGGCCATATGTGGCATCGTTGGTCTTGTGCAGTTTTGATTGATAGGGATAGTATAGAGTTTATGCCGGAGTTTGTATAGCGTGACAACCGACTAAGAACATTCGGGGACGAATGTTTCTAAAGGGGGAAGAATGTTACACCCCGTAAGTCCAGGACATGTAAAAGAGAATATACGTAAGGAATCAAGACTTGGAAATTGGTACGAAAGGAAGAATTGTTTTTCCGACGGAAAAATCTTTCGAACGTCTGAAAGGAAAAATGTTCGTTAAGGAGAAATAGATTCTCAAAATGCATTATTGGGAGAGTATGGAACTAATTAACGTTATGGAATTTATTTTACGGATTTGGTCACGTGGGGCCCACCCGAGGAATTTTACGTTTTGTGGGGCCCACGAGGGTTACGGAATTTTATGGACGAATGAGAGGGCGACACGTGGCACCCCCACATATGGTCTTGGATGTTTCATGTAAGGCTAAAATGGTCATTGACCATCAAGAAAGATCAAGTCTTCAAAGCTTGATAATATTGACCAAGTCAACTTGTCCACTTGGCTTTGCATTAATTTCTCTTCATCCTAGCCCACAAGTGTATTAATCTAAGCCCTCCAATGTGTTATATAAGCATACTACTAGTGCAAGACTAGTCTTCAACACTTAGAAAAATCACAACACTTTGTTCTTCACAAGATAAGCTCTCGGGTTTGAGGTCTTTTGCACAAGAAAAATTTGTAGTTTTGATCCATTGTTCACAAGACTTAAACCCAAGGTCCCTAAGGGTATTGTAAGGATATCTCAATAGAAAGATTTCGGAAAAACGACGTTTTCGTATTAGTCGCAAGGAGGAAACTTAAGGAGTTCTTCAACTTTGGAGTTGGAACTTGAAGATGAGTTCTTCATAGGCTTCTAAGGAGTGCTTGGAGCGGATTGGAACATAAGGAGAGGAGCTAAGAATTGCTACGGCACGACTTTGAATCTTGGAATTTTTAAGGGCTTATAAAGGTATAAATCTTGTCGTTTTAGCAATTAAGGTTTACTTATTGTTGTAGTTATGGATATTAGCAAGCATGAGGTATTTAGTATAAGGTTTGATAAGTTTATTGGCTATTGGAACCCTAATCCGAAAACTAGCATGTTAGCCTTAAGACTACAATTCAAGTTGATTATTCGTTTAAGTTGTCGCATGTTGTGTAAGAAGGAAATTGTAGTTGTTGAAGTTGTTTATAACTATATAACATGTTTGACCTTAGAACTTGGAATTGGAAAAGAATTGGAAAGGACTTAGGATTGGTTATAAGTTGGCCGAGAATGGCTTGTGAGTATTAATCTACTTGGTATGAATTATGGGGCGGAATTTTACACGTATTGTAAGGCGTGTAATCCCCTTTGTTTGGTTGTTGGTTTGAGCCTTAAATGTGGCGTGTTGGTTATTGTATTCGGCCTTGAAAAAGGTGGCAAAGTAAGTAGAAACAAAGGAAGTGCTGCCCGATTTTCCGTAGAATTAGAGACCGCTTACTTAGTATTATTCTACGTTAGAGACTAGAAGTTGATAGTCATGTTGTGACCATTATAGGTTGACACTTCTACGTGCGGCGTATTCGGCTTAGCTTGTGGATTTAAATAAAAGGTATGTGAACTATCTCCTCTTCTAGCATGATTCCTTAAGATAAAGAAAGTATGTCCTACTCCTTAAATGATCCATTCCTTGGTTGTATTTGGATTGCCTAAAATAGAATTCGTTCTATGTACTCCCTTGATTGTACTTTGATGTTTAAATTTTAAGTTGTATAATCCATTTCCTTAGTGAAGTTTGGATTCTTAAGAGTGAAAGTATTTTACTTAAAGTACATAGAAGTCTTGAAAAGGAAGTGGTTTCCAAACCTTTTGGCTAGTGCCTTAGTTCCAAAACCTAAAGGTCATTATAATGACTTTAGGGGAGTCAAAGGAGTGATTTACTTAATTGTTTTAAAAGAGGAGAAATGACATGATTTAAGAGAAGTAACTTGTTTTAAAGGTGTGAGTTACTTAAGGTTTAAAAGTAGAAAAAACTTGTTTTCTATATATTAAGAGACTCGAAGTATTTTTGAAAGTTAAGAAACTTGATTTGAAAGTTTGTGATACTTGGTTTTAAGTATAAGTCTCTTGGTTATAAAAAGAATGAAATTGTCTAAAAACCATAAAGGGTTATAACGGCTTTATGGAAGTTTTAGAAAGTTGTCTACTTTGATTAATGGGCATAAGTTGCCTAGATTGTGAAAATTTGAAGTTACTTGGTTTCAAGCTTTGAGATGAGTTTCTAAAAGTGTAGTAACTTACTTTGAAAAATAGACACACCTTGATACTACGGGTGTTAGTATCTTGGGGTTTTACATAGAAAGGAGTCTTTTGAAAAGAATGTACGTACGTAGTACTTTGGCTTGATTAATTGAGAATTATTCTAAGTGTGCCTTGATAAGTACTTTGGCTTGATTAATTGAGAATTAGTCTAAGTGTGCCTTGATAAGTACTTTGGCTTGATTAATTGAGAATTAGTCTAAGTGTGCCTTGATAAGTACTTTGGCTTGATTAATTGAGAATTATTCCATATGTGCCTTGATAAGTACTTTGGCTTGTTTAATTGAAAATTGCCTATGTGTGCTGGTAATAGCCGGTTGTGTGCTAGTGGTATATCATTCATTTCGGGGTCATTCCCCGGGTTTGTGGCATTTGCATATTCCGTGGATTTGCTACCCACGATGCGAGGAATACCTCATACGAGTCCGCGCGGCTTACGCGGGTGAAATAGTCCCACGCGGCGTCCACTATGCGAGGAATACCATGCGAGTCCGTAAGGGCTTATGCGGTGAAATAGTCCCATGCGAGGAATACCTCACGGGTCCACGCGACCTACGCGGGTGAAATAGTCCCGTGAGTAGGATTGCTTAATGACATCGCGCGGGTGGTCCTGCTTTGATCGTGAGCTTCCTAGTTTATATTGTAAGTATACTACTATTTACTCTCATTGTTAGTAAGGCACAGTGTACTGTAATTTGATTATCATGGACTGCCGGCAGTGAGAAAGGATTCCACGGGCATGATTGATATTATGGGCGTGAGACCCATGGTTATATTTTAGTAATGACTTTGAGGGCATGCATCCCTGAGTTCACAGTTAATCAGTTAAATAGATCGCGTTTAAAAACCCGCCCGAAAAGGAACTGCAGTGATCTTGAATAGGGATCCTACAGCGATAAATAGAATCCCCATAAAAATACCACTAGAGTGATATGACTGTTATGTATTGTGTATTTTAGGTTGGCTATCAGACATGTCTCCTGTTTTGTTTAGACTGTTATGATTTCATTACAGTACTTACTGTTTCACATACTTGGTACATTCTTCGCATCGACCTCCTCGGGCCGCGTTCATGCCGCAGTTTAGGTACTGCTTTGGTGATCGGAAGGTGTAGGACCGCTCGAGTTTTTGGATAGCTCCTTCGTCGGAGTTTATCTTTTTGGTATAAGTTCTTTCAAGATGTGCTTTTGTATAGTTATGGGTGCATGGCCTTGTCGTCATAGTTCAAGATAACTCTTGAGGTTTGTATTCATATGTGGATTGGACTCATGTATGCAGTAGTGTCTTTTTCATGTATATTATAAGGCAGCCTTGTCGGCTTTGCCCTTGTACGTATGTTGGTTTTAAAAAAAAAAGGGTGTTATTTAAATTCCGCAGTTTGCTTAGTTGTTAAGGTAGAAGGGTGCCCAGGTAGGGCACCAGTCACGAACCCGGGGTTCGGGGCGTGACAATAACATTCCCGCCGCCTCTAGTCGGACAATCTCTCCTCAAATGGCCCTGCTGGCCACAAGAGTAACAAGCTCCTGGAGTACCACGACACCCTCCATAATGGAAATCGCCACATCGACCACACCGAGGTATAGGTGGCCTCATCTGACTGGAACCCTGGTCCCTCTGGGAACCCGAAGCCCTAGAACCCTGTCCTGCTCCTGAATGCCCTGTACGTCCGGAAGATGGTGGAGGAGTGCTCTGAACCGGCTGAGGTGCAAATCCGGTCTACTGCTGAGGTTGTCTACCTCGGAAACTACCAGAGGACCTCGCCCCGGTCCTCTTCTCGCGATACTGTCAATCCGGCCGCCCTCGCTCACCCAAGTGCATATGCCTGCATGCGGGCAATGTCCATGCCCGGCTGAAGAGCCACTCCCGTGCAACCCTCGGCCAAGTAATCATCGAGCCCGGTGACATAGCGGTGCACCCTGTCCTCCATGTCTGCTACCAAAGCGGGTACATACCGAGCCAATGAGTCAAACTCTAAATTGTACTCCCGAACTGTCCGCCCACTCTGCCTCAGTGTCAAAAATCTGTCGGCCCGAGCCCTCCTCATCTGCGGAGGCAAGAAATGGCCTAGGAACGCCTCTGAGAACTCGTCCAAACAGCTGGAAGCGCATGCTCCCCCCGGGATTGTTCCCATGAATCATACCAGTCAACCGCAGTATCCCGCAGCCGATGGGAGCCCAACAATACCGACTTTGTCTCTGAAGCCCTGATCACTCTCATGATCCGTCAGAATCGCTTGATAAACTCGCGGTCATCCTCGGTCTCGACCAGAGAACTCGTGGATCAGAACTCAAAAGTCCCGCAGCCTCAAGTGGGGGCTACGGGTACAACCGGAACCGCTGCCTCCCGTCTATCCTCCTGCCTAGCCACGATCCTGGCTAATAACTGGGCCATCTCCTTGTAGCCCATATCCTCCGCTCCATGCTGTGTAACTGGAGGCTCATGTATCGCGGTCTCAGTAGCCGCTGCTGCCGCCCCGAAATCTACTGGAGTTGGCGACGTCGTGGAACTCGCCGTCCGAAACATCTCCTCCGGTAAAGACTGGGCCTGGGCCCTGGTAACCCTCGGTGTCCTACTAGTAGTTACCTCTGCTGCCTTGCCCTTCTGGGCCGCGGTTGCCTTGCGTGGAGGCATAACTGATACAGGAAAACATGTCAGAGGGAGTTCAACCTATAACACAACTCTATTGCACGATCTTTAGAGTGAAAGAATGGAAACCAATCCTAAATATCCTGTAGCCTCCTGATTATAGATGTGGTGCACGACACACCGATAATCAAGACTCTACTAGATACGGCATGTAGACCCTTTCCGAGGATTAACTGCTCTGATACCACTTTTGTCACGACCCGACCACGGACCCGTGACTGGTGCCTTACCCCGGGCACCCTTGTGATACAACATCAGAGAAAACCAGCGGAAAATAAACTCACAACAAGAACCCATATGTAAAATAAGCAGGCTAACCCAAAATGGCTACCTCTAATACAACAAAACTGGACAGTCACATCCTTAACAACCCAAGCTATAACAGGACTACAAGCCTCTAAGAATGAGTAAACACTATGACGGGACAGGGCCCCGTCATGCCCCTGAATGTACAAATATCTACAACACCGGGGAGAACCGTACCAAAAGTCGAGCCTCCGGAGAAATGGAGCTCCTGACACCTGAGTAAAGATCCTAAGAATGAGGATCCACCACCTGCTTTCCTTTACCTGCGGCATGAACGCAGCCCCCGGGGAAGGGGGTCAGTACACAATATGTACCAAGTATGTAAAGCTGGAAAAATATACTGTAATAATATCATAAGTTTAAAATAAACTGGAGTCATGGAAAAGAGAGTCAAAATACCGTACACTGTGCCTTACTAACAATGAGAGTAACAAGTATAAACTTTACTGCATAAAATAGGAGGCTCATGATCAAAACAGGATCTCCCGCCCGTAGTATCATTAAGCAATCCTACTCCTGGGACTGTTTCACCCGCATGGGTCCTGTGGACCCGCATAAGGTCATCACCTCGCATGGGACTATTTCACCCGCATGAGGTCATCCGCCTCGCATGAGACTATTTCACCCGCATGAGACTATTTCACCCGCATGGACCCTGTGGGCCCGCATGAGTACAAGCGCCGCACTCGCATCATGGGTAGCAAATCCATGGCATAAATAGTAATAATAATAATAATAATAATACATAAATCAGCACAACCGGCTATCATACATAACATAAGCGCTACCGGCTTATCAAAACATAAACGTAAGCAAGTTAAGAATACCTCCTAACTCCTTAATAACATTTCTAGTACATCCTCTCATTTTAGTTACTTAAGACACTACATGTCGTTTTAAAAGAAAATCCGGGAATTTAACCCAAGTACCACGTTCCTTAAACCTTTTTATAAAATGACTCCTTTTTATGTAAAACTCCCAAGTTACCAATAACCGTAGTATCAAGTCACGACAACTTTTCAAAACAAGTCACGTTTACCTTTAAAATACAATAGACTTCTAAAATCAAGTGACTTCATCTCATTTAAAACCTTAGGCAATTAATGCCTTAAAAACAATTTGCCTTCCACAAATTCAAATCATTTATCCGTACTTATTTTACTTGGGGTAAACCTTTCCTTATTAACCCTTCATAAAGCCAATACAACCAACTTCCCATAAAGTTGTTATATTACCATTGTACACTAGTCAAAACACATCTCCCTATATATGTCACGACCCGAACCCGGGCCCGTGACTGGTGCCTTACCCCGGGCACCCTAGTGATACAACATCAGAGTAATCAGCGGAATATAAAGCATGACATAATATAATATGAATGAGAAAACAGTTTAACTGAGAAAGATTGCCCTTCGGCATATATACATATAAAAAAAAACATGAATCCGAACAGTTACATCCCTTTTACAAACTCTGCCCACAACAGTACTACAAACCTCTAAGAATGATACGACAACAATGGCGGGACAGGGCCCCGCCATACCCCTGAATGTAAGTACCTACTACGACAGGGGACTATACCACTGATAAGCCTCCGGAGAAACGGAGCTTCCCAAACGCTGAATGTGACCCTAAGAGCGAGGATCAACGATCGGTGTACTCTACCGCGATGAACGCAGCTCGGGCGAGGTCACATAATAGGTACCAAGTATGTGAAATCAAAATATCGTAAATGAAATCATAGTAGTCTATATAAAGCAGAGACATGTATGATAACCAAACTACACAATAAATAAATAGCCATGTCAAGTCGTGACTCACGCCCTTAAAGCCATCACTCAAATATAACTATGGGTCTTACGCCCACAACATAAACAAGAGCGAAATGGATATACTGTAACTGGTCTTTTCTAGGCCGCTAATGATCGAAGCAAGGTCAATCGCCCATAGTATCATTATGCGTGCCTACTCCTGGACTTCTCGCAGCCCGCATAGGTCACACATAGACCCGCATAGGTCGTATAGACCCGCATCGGGGGTAGCTAACCCCGGTACCCTCCTGGACTCCGCACCGCATAGTCTCAATAGACCGCATAGTCACGCATCGCATGTGGCATCCCCCGCATCGGGATAAAACACCCGGAATGATCAATCCTGGAGCATACCGCTGCTCCGCATAGTCACATAGACCGCATGGGCCGTATAGACCCGCATCAAGGGTGGCAAGCCCTCGGTATAACAAGTCAAGGGGGTATGTGATATAATAACAGTACAACGGGCTTAAAGTTTAACAATGTAAGCACAACAAGAATATCACAAGATACTAACACACGTAGCATCCTAACATGTTTACATATCAAATCAATAAGAAAGTATTACAAGGCTATCACAGACCAATACAATCAAGTTCTTCACGCAAGGTACTTTCTACTTTATGTTAACAAGTTCGGGAATTTTATCCCCAAAGTACTTCATACATTAACTCTTTAAAAGATCCGTTTCTTTCACAAAAGTCACATAATACCTGTAGTATAAAAATAGAGTGACTATCTTTTTAAATAAACCAAAACACTTCCCTTTGTAAAATCAAGTAACAACATTATTTTCCAAACGTTCAAGTTTGCCTAATTTCAATTGCTCAAGTTTCTCATTTTCGAAAGGTTTCTACTGGTTTTAATAATACTTAATTAGTCAAAACATTTCCCTTTATTAACGCTGCAGCGGTTTGTTCGATACTTATTCTGATTTCCGAAATCAGTAAAACATTATTCCTTTTTTAAAAAAAACAAGTACTCATTACTCACGAATGAGGTTTCACACAAAATTCATATTAATTTATTTAAGTCAAGTCTCTTATCTTTTAAGATCAAGTCTCTTAACTTCTAAAATTAATAAACCATTCTTTTTATCACTCTTAAGTCGTTATACCTAACTCCCCATAAAGCTAGTATAACTCTTTAAGTTTTTTAAAACCCAGTATTACTCTTCTTTCAAAAAGGATTCTTAATTCTTTTGAAATACTTCAAGTTTCTTATTATTCAGGCTTAAGTCAAAAGACATTGCCGTACAACTACGTTCAGTTAACACACGTACGTCTACCGTACTATATATATATTCTTTTAAAATATCATGCTCAAGAGGATAGGAAGAATCACATACCTCGCGACGATTATCGACTATTAGCAAAACGCTCCACGGCTATAACCCGGCTAGCCTTGTCCACCTTTCAAGTAGTACATGCTACTCGCAGTACTTCAACCTATAACGGTTATAAAAGTCTATCAATGTCTAGACTACTCTGTAGAACATTCTAAGCAGAGGCTTCACTATTCTACTGAAAATCGGGCAAAGACTTCCCTACCCGTAAGCTACACAAGTTCATCAGAATACAAATTCTATGTAAGTACGCTTTAATCTTCTTCTTTAATATTCTTCTGATGTGATTTCAGTTCAAGTCTTTTCTGTAATATCCTTCTATTACAGTTCAATTCTCTTCTATGAATCTTATATTCATTTATATAACTACAGTATGTAATTTCCAATTACAATAGAAGGTCAAGAGTATTTACCTCGATAAGCCCAAAATTATCCAAGTTTAATGTCGATCCTGAGCAACGTTTAGCTCCTACTCCGGGTGCTCCAACCCGCTCCAAACAACCCTTAGAAGTTCTACGCAACTTCTTCTTAATACTCCAACCAACTATGGAGATTTTCCTTAGGGTTTCGTTTTGTGACTGAAGGGAAGTATAATAGTATTTCTGGGCTTTTAGTATAAGTGTAACCTTGGAATACTACAAGGTATTTGGGCCAAGGTATTTTGGAATAGTAACTATACTTGGAGAGTATTTCTACCAAGAGGGGGGTAGTATTTTACGAGACAACTCTCAAGAGGGGGGGTACTCTCGGCCAAGGCCACTAGGAGAGGGGGGTGTACCCCTCGGCCAAGGGCCTACTGTTATACCCCGTATTTCCAGAGTATGTACGCAGGGACGTACGTAGGAAATTTCGAACTTGAGAATAGGCTTGGCCGAATTATTTTGTACACAACACCCGATTAGAGTCGTTTTTCGGCGAAACGTTTTCACAGCTTTCGTAGGGGAATTTCCGGCTATGTCATTTTTAATTTTTTTGGATTTTTCCGAGAGACGAAACATTTTTGGACCAACGGGAGGGTGACACTTGTCACCCTCATTGGACGGTAAAGAGGAGGCTTGGCCTTGGCAGATTGGTTCATGGTTTTGTGCCTTGTTTTGGCCTTGTTTTGTGGCTTGTTTTGTGCCATGTTTTGTGGAGTAGGGGTTAGGGTGCACTTGGCTTGATCTTGGCCTTACACTTGCCTTGCACTTGGCTAGATCTTGGCCATTGGTTGGCCTTTGGTTTTGCTATAAATACCCCCCTTATGTTGATGAACTCTTCATCCACAAATGAAACCTTCCAAGCCTAAAATCCCTCCCTCCTCTTGTGTTGTGTTCGTCCAACACCCCCTCCCCTTTGAGTGGCCTTGTGGCCGAGAGCCTCCTCCCCTTTGTGGTGCCTTGCCGTGGGTACCCCTAGCCTAGTTGTTTTCGTATAATACCCCTTGTTGTGGTATAGAAATACTCTCCTAGTATTGTTATAATGTCCAAATACCTTGGCCCAAATACCTTGTAGTATTCTCAAGGTTACACTTATACAAAAGCCCAGAAAATACGATTATACTTCCTTTAGCCACAAAACCGAAACCCTAAGGAAAACCTCCATAGTTAGTTGGAGTACTATGTAGAAGTTGGTTAGAACTTCTAAGGTTGTTTGAGCGGGTTGGAGCACCGGAGTAGAGCGAAACTTTGCTAAGGATCGACATTAAACTCGGATAATTATGGGCTTATCGAGGTAATTATCTTGTCCCTCTATTGTAATTGGAAATTACATAATGTTAGAATATATAGTTGAAGTATACTATATATAGTACTGAACTTAATGTTGTGGCAATGTCCTTGGACTTAAGCCCAAGAATCGAATCGAATCAGTAATTACATAGATCAGTATTACTGAGACTTGTGTAGTTTGACTGCAAAGGGCTGCCCAATTTCCCGTAGGATCTTGCATCTAGATTTATTCTACCGAGTAGTCTAGACTTTGATAGACTTGTATAACCCGTATAGGTTGAATGTTCTGAGTAGCGTGCTACTTGAGAAGGTGAACCAGGCTAGCCGGGTTATAGCCATGGAGCGATTTGCTAATAGTCGATAATCGTCGCGAGGTATGTGAACCTCTTCCTATCTCTTCTAGCATGATGTGTGTATAACTATGTAGTACGGTAGACGTACGTGTGTTAATTGAACGTAGTTGTACGGCAATGTCTTTTGACTTAAGCCCGAATAATAATAATCTTGAAGTAGTTCAAGAGAATTAAGAACTGTTTTTAAAAGAAGAGTAATACTTGGTTTTAAAAGCTTAAGAGTTATACTAGCTTTATGGGAAGTTAGGTATAACGGCAAGAGAGATAAAACAAATGATTTATTTATTTTAGAAGTTAAGAGACTTGATCTTGTAAGATAAGAGACTTAACTTAAATGAATTATATGAATTTTGTGTGAAACCTCATTCGTGAGTAATGAGTACTTGATTTTTAAAAGGGATAATGTTTTACTGATTTCAGAAATCAGAAATGTGTATCGACAAACCACGGCAGCGTTAATAAAGGAAAATGTATTGAATAATTAAGTATTATTAAAACCAGTAGAAACTTCCATCCGCATGTGTTGAGATGAGACAAAATGATATTTCCTAGATCATGGCTGCTGTAATAAGATTGTTATAAACAAGAATATCCTACTCACATATAAGGCTTATGTTTCTCAGATTGTTTAAAAGAGAATTATATTCTTAAATGAATAAGACTATGAACTACAAAACCTTTCTAAAATAAGAAACATGAACATTTAAAATTAGGCAAACTTGGACGTTTGGAAAATAATGTTGTTACTTGATTTTACAAAGGTAAGAGTTTTGATTTTCTTAAAAGGACAGTCACTCTATTTTATACTACGGGTATTGTGTGACTTATGTGAAAGAAACAAATCTTTTAAAGATTTAATGTGTGAAGTACTTTGGGGTTAGATACCCGAACTTGTTAGTAGAAAGTACCTTGTGTGAATAACTTGATTGTATTGGTTTGTGATAGCCTTGTAATACTTTCTTGTTGATTTGATAAGTAAACATGTTAGGATGCTACGTGTGTTAGTATCTTGTGATGTTAGTGTAAAGGGGTTTTCCCCTCGACTGCGCTTAAAGTTGTTTGACTATCAGCCGTTATGTTGGTATTGTACCACTCACCTTGACTTGTGTCCGAGGTTGTCGCCTCCACGCGGGTAGACTCAGCGGTCCGGGACCATGATTCGAGAATACCTCACGCGGTCCAGGGATCCATGCGAACTACGAGTTCCGTGTTAGCGCGGCGCCTTTATGGTCACGCGGTCTATGTGGCCATGCGGATCGCGAGTCCAGGCGATTTACGCCGGAGTAGCTACCGATGCGGGTTATACCTCACGCGGGCCTATGAGGTCGGCCTATGCGCGAGTCGCGGAGAGTTCCAGTGGCTAGACGCGACATTTGATATCGCGCGAGTGACCGCCTTTTATCATGTGACGGTTCAGATGCATATCATGACACGCTTTATGACCTTGTTGGTACCGTGGTGTTAGTAGTCGGCTATGCCTTCGCATTTACCTCGCATCGTTTTATTAGGACACAGTGGGACACGTGTTCATGTGTATTCTCGTGCCAGTATATCATAAACTGCCGGCAGTGGGGAAGGTATTCCACGGGCACGATTGATGTTGTGGGCGTGAGACCCATTGGTAAATTTGAGTGATGACTTGAGGGCGTGAGTCCCTGACTTGACATGACTGCTTATTTATGGTGAACTGTAGTTTGGTTATCATACATGTCTCCTGCTTTGTATAGACTACTATGATTTCATTTACGATTTATTTTCGGGCCACATACTTGGTACTGCAGATCGACCTCTTCGGGGCTGCGTTCATGCCGCAGTAAAGGTACACCGCCATCGATCCTCGCCTAGGGTCACAGTTCAACGTTGGGAAAGCTCCGCTTCTCCGAGGCTTATCAGTGGTATAGTCCTCGTTGTAGGTGTTTACATTCAGGGGTATGGCGGGGCCCTGTCCCGCCATTGTTGTTGTATCATTTCTTAGAGGTCTGTAGTACTGTTGTGGGCAGGGTTTGTAAAAAGGATTAAACTGTTCATGTTGAAAAAGTTGTGGTTTATATATATGCCGAAAGGCAAGTTTTTCTCAGATTATTGTTTCATAATATGTCTTGTATCGTTTTATGTTCCGACACTACGATGTTGTATCACTAGGGTGCCCGGTAAGGCACTACCACGCCCGAATCGGTCGTGACAAAAGTGGTATCGAGCGATTAATCCTCGGAAAGCGGTCTATGCATCGATCCAAGAGTCTTGATTATCGGTGTGTTGTGCACCACACCAATAATCAGGAGGCTATAGGATATTTAGGATTGGTTTCTATTCTTCTCACTCTGAGATCGTGCCTTAGAGCTGTGTTGTAAGTTAGACCCTCTGACGTATTTCTTTCCCTTATCGTTATGCCTCCGCGTAGGGCAAACCCGGGCCCAGGAGGGCAAGGCAGCCGAGGGAGCTGCGAGTTGAGTACAGAGGGTCACGAGGGCACGGGCCCAATCATTACCTAGGGTAGTGCTTCATTCAGGGATTTCTGCGACGCCACTAGCCCCAGTAAAGTTTAGCACGGCGGCGGCAGTTCCTACTGCGGCCATGATATTTGAACCTTCAGTTCCACGACCAGGAACAGAGAATATGGATTGCAAAGAGGCGACCCTATTACTAGCTATGGATTTGGCTACCAGAGAGTATACCGATGTATCGCGAGTCTTGATGAATATCAACGAGAAGGTTGTGCAAGAGTAAGTTCTTCAGTTAGGCTTGAGCATGGCCTGTGTACGGGCTTATGCACATCAGGCCGAGAAACATAGAGATCGACGGGTTAACAAAGGACAGCAGAAGAGGGCCAGAGCAGCAGGGTCCTTTGGTAACTTTCGAGGCGAGTCGCCTCACCAGCAGATTAGATTATGCACCTCCGCCAGTGCAGAGTGGTCTTCCACGGAGTTCAGGACGTTCGGGGTATGCAGGAGTTGGTCAGAACTCCAGGACTTCCGCTCACAGCGCGATGCACGCCGCCCCGGGAATGTCGCTTTTTAGTCGGGTACTTGTTGTACGGCGACCGCCGTGGTCCGTGTCGAAAAGTGTCCTTGTAGGAGGACTTAGCCTTTAGGATCGGTGGGTAGTGTGTCATCTCCCTCAGCTATGCGCCCTACGGGGCAGGTTTGATTAGAACGACTAAGGGAGCAAGAAAGAGATATAGATATATCTCTAACCCTCAGAGTTCAAGATGTGTGATAAGATGGGTATATCATAAGTGCTATGTTTTGATAGCGATGTTAATATTGTGATTAGAAATCTTGGTTAGTTAACCAAGTAAGATTTGGGGGATAGAGAAGGTGTGAGCCTTAGAGTTTTATACGTAGAGACCTTAGAGGTAAGGCCATCTCGAGTAAAGGTGTAGTGTTATGTTGATCCTTATCGGAGTGCATAGTGCACGTGAGATATGTTTAGGATAGGTCCCTAAGAAGTGTGAAATGAAACGGGGTAGTTGAGCTAAGAAGACCGCCAGGTTTTCAAACGTGATTGGTGAGATTGTTCCGATCGGGAGCTAGTATTGTGCGGCGTTGCGGGTCGGGTTGAAGCCACGATTGCGGGTCAACCCGCGGCATGTATGGCGGTGGGGTCAGGTTTGGTGGTCCCGCCTTGTGTTAGGGTTGTGAGGGTGTTAGGCCCAAGTTTAGTTAACCAGCATACGAGTTCGTGGATGCGTTCGACCAGTGGTCGGGCCGATGGGGGCAGCCCATCGTGTTCTTCGGTCAGGACCGTTTACTCGGCTGTGTTGAGTTATCTGAAAGGTTGTAAGGCTGCACGGGGTGCCTACCTTCACCTTATGACAGACAGTGGAGCCCAGGTTACGGCTATTTTTGTTTCTGGAAGTTTTACCAAGCATGTTAAGAACTCAGTGAGTCTCGATCGCATTCGCTTCGGCCGGTGTTTGATTTCGAGGATAGTTGTGGGATTGTTGTCTCTGTGGAGGTAGTGTTTAAGCTACCATTTCGGTGTTCGGATGTCACCTTTGAAGCCTCAGAGGGCGGAAGTGTAAAGTTGTCGGCCGATTGGTTCGATGTTGGCAAGGTTCGCATACTGGTTCAGCTTGTTCCAGCAGACTATGGATAGTGACAAGCTTGTCTAGAAGAAGTTCGCACTCGGAGGAATCGTATGGATAATCGCAACGACGCCAGAGTTCGTGCCGACGGTCGGTCTTCTTGAAAGTACCACCGGTTAGGGTGTGACGAGTTTTGGAAAACAGAGGAAACTTAGCCCGAGTTACTTTGGGCTTTTGAGTTCATGTGAAGGATAGGCGGTTGCCTATATGTTAGCATTTGCCTTCCGACTTAGGAGGCGAGACGTCCGGTCTTTCGTATTGTTATATTCGGAAAGTATCGGAGAGCCATCCGCAGTGTTCCCAATTAATGATGACCACGTTAGAGATAGTAACCGAGTTTTGAAGCGATGTCGAGAATGTGGTAAGAGTTCGAGTCACGACATCCTCGTGGATCGCAAGCGGCGGTACCATTTGTTGGGTCGTCGGAGCAAGGCTCGCGACAAAGTGACAAAAGTGGTACCATTTGTTGAGTCGCTCGAGAAGGTTAATGCCTCGCAAAGTGACAAAGCGGTATCTACGAGTAAAGAGAGAAGCATGTATGGCGAGCATAGATGTGATCATTTCTTTTGTAAAATGTAACGGAAGTATATTTTAGACCGGAGAAGTGTTTTGTGGTGATGATTAGAGGTGTTTCCTCGTGGACTTGGATGTAAGCATTTTTGCGCAAGTTGTTTCTGTGGCCAGGTGTGGCAGGATTGATTCTCGTAAGTATAGTAGTGAAGACTATCGGCGCACGCTTGTTTGAGACTTAGAAGGAACATTCGACGAATGTTTCGGAGGAGAATGTTATACCCCGTATTTCCAGAGTATGTACGCATGGACGTACGTAGGAAATTTCGAACTTGAGAATAGGCTTGGCCGAATTATTTTTGTACACAACACCCGATTAGAGTCGTTTTTCGGCGAAACGTTTTCACAGCTTTCGTAGGGGAATTTCCGGCTATGTCATTTTTAATTTTTGCGGATTTTTCCGAGAGACGAAACATTTTTGGACCAACGGGAGGGTGACACTTGTCACCCTCATTGGACGGTAAAGAGGAGGCTTGGCTGTTATACCCCGTATTTTCCAGAGTATGTACGTAAGGACGTACGTAGAAAATTTGAACTTGTGATTTAGGCTTGGCCGAAATTTATTTGTTCACAACACCCGAATAGAGTCGTTTTTCGACGAAACGTTTTCACAGCTTTCGTAGGGGAATTTCCAGCTATGCCATTTTTAATTTTTGCGGATTTTTCCGAGAGACGTAACATTTTGGACCAACAAGAGGGCGCCACTTGGCACCCTCTCATTGGAACACCTTGGGCGGTTTGCTTGGCCGAAAGTGGGACGTTTTGGCTAGCTTTCTTGGCCTTGTTTTGTGCCTTGTTTTGTGCCTTGTTTTGTGCCATGTTTTGTGGAGTAGGGATAGGGTGCACTTGGCTTGATCCTAGCCCTACACTTGCCTAACACATGGATTGATCTCGCCATCGGGTTGGCAAGGCTTGTGCTATAAATACCCATCCCTTTGATGAACTTCTTCATCCATTCCAAAAATAATTCTAAGTGTTAAATCCTCCTCCCTCCTTGTGTTGAGTTCGCCAAGGGCCTCCCTAGTGGCCGAGAGCACCCCCTAGGGTGCTAGCCGAGAGTAGTGCCCCTCCTAGTAGTGTGGCCGTGGGTACCCCTAGCCTAGTCGTTGTGATAAATACCCTCCTCTTGATAGAAATACTCTCAAAGTATTGTTATAATGCCCAAATTACCTTAGCCAGATACCTTGTGTATTCTAAGGTTATACCTATCTGAAAAACCCGAAATACTATTATACTTCCCGTCACCACAAACCGAAACCCTAGGAAAATCTCCATAGTCCGTCGGAGTACCGTGTAGAAGTTGGTTAGAACTTCTAAGGGTGGTTTAGAGCGGGTTGAGCGCCTGAGTTGAGCTAAACGATTGCCCGTGATCGACTTTAAGCTAGGATAATTATGGGCTTATCGAGGTAAATATCTTGTCCCCTATTGTAATTGGAAATTACATGTTGTTAGATATTATAGTTGAAGTATACTATATATAGTATTGAGCGTAGTTATCGGCAATGTCTTGCGACTTAAGCCCAATTTAAAGAAGAATACCGAATCAGAATTACATAGGGTGTATTACGAGACTTGTGTAGTAGTGTAGTGGAGTAGAATTGTACAGTAGGTTAGATGTATAACCCCCTGGTTGGCTTGGTAGCCTAGCCTCGTTAGAGGAGGAGATTTACGCTGTTGTTGCGGGAGGTGCCGAATTTTCTGAAGAATGTTATACGATAAGATCTAGATGTTAATAAGCGCCTTGTGGCCGTATTGGTTGAAGTAATACGTGTGGCGCGATCTACACGGCTTAAGGAGTAGCCGACGCTGGAAGTACTTGAGCGTTTTGCTATTAGTCGATACTCGTCGCGAGGTATGTGAACCTCTTCCTATCTCTTCTAGCATGATATGTGTGAACTATGTAGTACGGTGAGACGATACATGTGCTAAATGTATTTGATTGGTTTAAAACATAAAGTGTTATAACGCTTTATGGGAAGTTGGTTATAACAGCTTTATGTTGTTAAGAAAATACTTGTGGTTTTTAAAAGGTAACTGATTTGAACTATAACTGGCTTGTTATATGTTAATAAAGAACTTGAAGTATTTCAAAAGATTTTTGAATCATTTTGAAAAGTAGCAATATTTGGTTTTTTGAAAACTTAAGAGTTATACTAGCTTTATGGGAAGTTAGGTATAACGCTTAAGAATGTTTCTTGATTTCGAAATCAGAATGTGTATCGACAAACCACTGCAGCGTTAATAAAAGGAAATGTTTTGAGTAATTAAGTATTATTAAAACCAGTAGAAACTTCCATCTGCATAGAAGCTAAGATGAGACAAAATGATATTTCCTAGATCATGGTGTCTGTAAAAAGATTGTTATAAAGAAGATATCCTACTCACATATAAGGCTTATGTTTCTCAGATAGTTTAAAGGAGAATTATATTCTTAAATGAATAAGACTATGAACTACGAATCCTTTCTAAAAAAATGAGAAACTTGAACATTGGAAATTAGGCAAACTTAAACATTGGAAAGGAATGTTGCTACTTGATTTTACAAAGAGAAGTAATTGATTTACTTTAAAAAGATGATCACTCTATTTTTATACTACGGGTATTATGTGACATTGTGAAAGTAACGTACCTTTTTAAAAGAGTTAATGTATGAAGTACTTTGGGGATAAAACCCCGAACTTATTGACATATAGTAGAAAGTACCTTGTGTGAACAACTTGATTGTATTGGTTTGTGATAGCCTTGTAATACTTTCTTGTTGCTTTGATAAGTAAACGTGTTAGAATGCTACGTGTGTTAGTATCTTGTGATGTTTGTGTAAAGGGGTTTCCCTTGATTGTGCTTATTAACTATCTGTCGTTATGATAGTATTGTGTTATACCCCGTATTTCCAGAGTATGTACGTAAGGACGTACGTAGAAAAATTTGAACTTGTGAAGTTGGCTTGGCCGAATTAAATTTTGTGCATAACACCCGATTAGAGTCGTTTTTCGACGAAACGTTTTCACAGCTTTCGTAGGGGAATTTCCGGCTATGTCATTTTTAATTTTTGCGGATTTTTCCGAGAGACGAAACATTGTGGACCAACAAGAGGGCGCCACTTGGCACCCTCTCATTGGAAGGCGTCTTGGGCGGTGAAGTGGACGATTGGGTTGGCCATTTTGGTCAAGGGTTGGTAGGATATTTTGTGCTAGTTGGCTAGTGTGCACTTGGCAAGATCTTGGCCCTACACTTGCTAGGCACTTGGCTAGATCTTGGCCATTGGTTGGCCTTGGCTTGTGCTATAAATACCCCTCTAAGGTTGAAGACTTCTTCATCCAAAAATGCCTAAGTCTTGAGAGCCTTCTCCCTCCCCTTGTGTGAGTTCGGCCGAGAGCACCCCCCCCCTCTAGGGGTGCTAGCCGAGAGTGTACCCCTCCCCCCTTGGCCGAGAGTACCCCCCCCCTAGTGGGGTAGGCCGAGGGGTATACACCCCCTGCCTTGTTGCTTCGTATAATACCCCCCTTGGTGGTATAGAAATACTCCAAAGTATTGTTATAATGCCCAAATTACCTTAGCCTTATACCTTGTAGTATTCTAAGGTTATACCTATCTAAAAGCCCAAAATACTATTATACTTCCGCTACCACCAAACCGAAACCCTAAGGAAAATCTCCATGGTTAGTTGGAGTAGTATGTAGAAGTTGGTTAGAACTTCTAAGGGTAGTTTGGAGCGGGTTGGAGCGCACGGAGTTGGAGCTAAACGATAGCCCAGGATCGACTTTATACTTGGATAATTATGGGCTTATCGAGGTAAAAATCTTGTCCTCTATTGTAATTGGAAATTACATGTTGTTTGAATATATAGTTGAAGTATACTATATATAGTCTTGAACGTAGTTAGTTGGCAATGTCTTTTGACTTAAGCTCAAGAATCAACTGAATGTAATTACATAGATCAGACATGAGACTTGTGTAGTAGTGCGGTGGAGTAGAATTGTACCCGTTCGGGTTAGATGTATAACCCCCGGTTGGCTTCGTATCCGCCTCGGTAGAGAGAGATTTACGCTGTTGGGGAGGTCACGAAATTTCTGAGAAAGTTCTACGATGCGACTGAATGTTAATAAGCGCTTGTGGCCTTATAGGTGGAAGTACTACGTATGGCGCGACCGCTTAGCTTAAGGAGTAGCCGACGGTTGGAGCGTTTTGCTATTAGTCGATACTCGTCGCGAGGTATGTGAACCTCTTCCTATCTCTTCTAGCATGATATGTGAACTATGTAGTACGGTAGACGCATACGTGCTAAATGTATTTGATCGTGTAAACATAAAGTGTTATAACGGCTTTATGGGAAGTTGTTTATAACAGCTTTATGTTGGTTAGAAAATACATGTGGTTTTTAAAAGGTAACTGATTTAAACTATAACTGGCTTGTTATATGTTAATAAAGAACTTGAAGTATTTCAAAAGATTCTTGAATCATTTTGAAAGGAGAAGTAATACTTGGTGTTTGAAAACTTAAGAGTTATACTAGCTTTATGGGAAGTTAGGTATAACGGCTTAAGAATGTTTCTTCGATTTGGAAATCGAATGTGTATCGACAAACCACCGCAGCGTTAATAAAAGGAAATGTTTTGACTAATTAAGTATTTTTAAAACCAAGAGAAACTTCCATCCGCATAGAAGCTAAGATGAGACAAAATGATATTTCCTAGATCATGGTCTTTGTAATAAGATTATTATAAACAAGAATATCCTACTCACATATAGGGCTTAGGTTTCTCGATTGTTTAAAGGAGAACTATATTCTTAAATGAATAAGACCATGAACTACGAAACCGTTCTAAAATGAGAAACTTGAACATTGGAAATTAGGCAAACTTGAACATTGGAAAAGAATGTTACTACTTGATTTTACAAAGAGAGTAATTGAGTTACTTTAAAAGATAATCACTCTATGTTCATATACTACGTATTGATGGTTTCTTTGTGGAGTAACGATCTTTTAAAGATTTAATGTATAAAGTACTTTGGGGATAAAAACCCGATCTTGTTAATCGCATAGTAGAAAGTACCTTGTGTGAACAACTTGATTGTGTTGGTTTGTGATAGTCTTGTAATACTTTCTTGTTGCTTTGATAAGTAAACGTGTTAGGATGCTACGTGTGTTAGTATCTTGTGATGGTTGTGTAAAGGGGGTTTCCCTTGATTGTGCTTATTAACTATCAGTCGTTATGATAGTATTGTGGCATTCATCTCGAGATGATTCCGGTTGTCGCTCCGACGCGGGTAGACTCAGCGGTCGATGGACCTATGATTCGAGATACCTCACGCGGTCCCGGGGCCTAGCGCGAGCTACGAGTTCCGTGTTAGTATCGTCCTTTATGGGCACGCGGTCCTCAGGGCTATGCGACTCGAAGTCCGGGCGATGCCGGGAGTAGCTACCGATGCGGGAATGCCTATGCGGCCGATGAGATTGGCCTACGCGAGTCGCGGAAGTTCGAGGACTAGACGCGACATCGAGCATCGCGCAAGTGGCGGCTTTGATCATGTGACGGCAGACAGATCTTATGATCTGATTCATGACCTTGTTGGTACTGCTGGTGTTAGTAGTCGGCTATGCCTTCGCATTTACCCTGCACGGTTTTATTTGGACACAGTGGGACACGTGATCATGTGTATTCCTTGGTGCTTTTCTATCATAGATCGCCGGGCGGAAAGGTATTCCACGCATGATTGATGTTATGGGCCCGAGACCCATAGTTATATTTGAGTGATGACTTTGAGGCGTGAGTCACGACGTGACACGATCGCTTATTTATTGTGAATCGTAGTTTGGTTATCATACATGTCTCCCGCTTTATAGACTATTATGATTTCAATTACGATTTTTTTAGTTTCACATACTTGCACTGTTAGATCGACCTCCTTCGGGCCGCGTTCATGCCGCAGTTGAGGTACACCGCCGTTGATCCTAGCTCTCGTGATCACGGTCACAGGGAAGCTCCGCTTTCTCGAGGCTTATCGATGGTATAGTTCCCCGTCAGAGTAAGTGTTTACATTCGTGGGGTTTGGCGGCCCCGCCCCGCCATTGTTGTCGTATCATTCTTAGAGGTCCTGTAGTAGGCGTGTGGTTGTAAAAATGATTAAACTGTTCATCTGTAAAGTTGTTATTTATATACGCCAAAGGCAAAGTTTTCTAAAGATAAGCTGTTATGCTTTCTTGTTACTTCATGTTGTGGTTTTATGTTCACTGATTACTCGATGTTGTGTCACTAGGGTGCGGGGTAAGGCACGACCACGCCCAGTTCGGTCGTGACAAAAGTGGTATCGAGCGATTAATCCTCGGAAAGTGTCTACGCATCGATTCAGAGTCTTGATTATCGGTGTGTTGTGCACCACACCAATAATCGTGAGGCTATAGGATATTTAGGATTGGTTTCTATTCTTCTCACTCCGAGATCGTGCCTTAGAGTCGTGTTGTAAGTTGGACCTCCGACGAAATTCTTTCCTTATCGTTATGCCTCCGCGTAGGCAACCCGAGCCGGTGAGGCGGCAAATGAGGAGCCGCGAGTAGAGTTCAGAGGGTGGCGAGGCACCGCCCAATCATTACCTAGGTAGTGCTTCATTCGGGAGTTTTGCGACGTCACTAGCCCCAAGCAGAGTTTAGCACGGGCGGCGCCTCATCGCGCCATGACATTTGAACCTTCGCCCACGATCGAACAGAGAATTTAGATTGCAAAGCGACCACATTAGCTATGGATTTGGCTACCAGAGAGTATACCGATGTACCGCGAGTCTTGATGACTATCTAAGAGAAGGTTGTGCAAGAGTAATCCTTCAGATAGGCTTGAGCATGGCCTGTGTACGGGCTTATGCGCAGCAGGCCGAGAAACGTAGAGATCGACGGGTTAACGAAGGATGTTGAAGAGGCCGGAGCGAAGGTCCTTTAGTAACTTTCAAGCGAGCCGCCACCAAACAGATTTGATATGCACCTCCGCCAGTGCAGAGTGGTCTTCCACGGATATCAGGATGTTCGGAGTATGCAGGAGTTGGTCAGAACTCCAGGGCTTCCGGTTCACAGTGTGACAGACGTCATCCCGGGGAATGTCGTCTTTTAGTTGGTACTGGTTGTACCTATGACCGTCAGGGTCTGATGTCGAGAGAGTGTCCTGGTAGGAGGACTTTGCCTTCAGTACCGGTGGGTAGTTCGTCACCTTCCTTAGCTATGCGCCCTACAGGCGTTTGATTAGAACAACTAAGGGAGGAAAGAGATATAGATATATCTTTAACCCTCTATGTGTGATAAGGTGAGTATACCTTAAGTGCTATGTTCTGATAGCAGTGTGTTAGTCGTGATTAGATTATGGTTGTTTAACCAAGTAAGATTTTGGGGGGATAGATAAGGTGTGAGCCTTAGAATGTTTTACGTAAAGACCTTAGAGGTAAGGCCATCTCGAGTAAAGGTGTAGTGTTATGTTTGATCCTTATCGGAAGTGCATAGTGCACGTGAGTTATGTTTGGGATAGGTCCCTAGTAAGTGCGGAATGAAGGGGGTAGTTGAGCTAAGAAGACCGCTAGGTTTTCGTAACGTGATTGTGAGACTGTTCCGGATCGGGAACTAGTGTTGTGCTCGTTGACGGGTCGGATTGAGGCCATGATGCGGGTCAACCCGCGGCCTTTTTGGTGGTGGGGTCAGTTTGTGGTGGTCCCGCCTTGTGGTAGGGTCACGAGGGTGTTAGGCCCAAGTTTAGTTAACCAGCGTACGAGTTCGTGGATGCGTTCGACCAGTGGTCGGGCCGATGGGGGGGGGCAGCCCATCGTGTTCTTCGGTCAGGACCGTTTACTCGGCTGTGTTGAGTTATCTGAAGGTTGTAAGGCTGGGGTGCCTACCTTCACCTTATGTCGCAGTGAAGCCCGTGTGGGCTATTTTCGTTTTCTAAAAGTTTTACTGTGCAAGGATGGGAACTCGGTGAGTCTCGTAATCACATTCACCTCGCCGGTGTTTGGATTTCAGGGATAGTTGTGGGGATTGTTGTCTCCTGTGGAGGTAGCGTTTAGGCTACCATTTTAGTGTTCGGATGTCGCCTTATGAAGCCTTGTAGGGGCGGAAGTGTAAGTTGCCGGTCGATTGGTTCGATGTTGGCGCGTTCAGATAGTTGGTTGAGTTTGTTCCACAGATCGTGGATAGTGAGAAGCTTGTCTAGAAGAGGTTCTGGCAGCTCAGAGATATTGTGCGGATAATCGGCGACGACGCTTAGAGTTCAGGTTGACGGTCGGTCTTCTTGAAAGTACCACCCCGAGTTGGGTATGACGAGTTTGGAAAACTGAGGAACTTAGCCCGAGTTACTTTGGGCCTTTGTGAGTTCATGTGAAGAATAGGCCAGGTTGCCTATATGTTAGCATTTGCCGTCCGACTTAGGAGGAAGGACGTCCGGTCTTTCGTATTGTTATGTTCGGGAAAGTATCGAAGATCCATCCAGAGTATTCCCAGTTAATGATGACCACGTTAGAGATAGTAACCCCGAGTTCGAGAGACGATTCGGGGAATGTGGTAAGTTATGAGAAAGAGTTCGCAGGTACAGGGAGTGTACGACATCCTCAGGGATCGCAAGCAGCCCGGTACCATTTGTTGGGTCGTCGGAGCAAGGCTCGCGACAAAGTGACAAAATGTTAGAGGTGTTTTCCTCGTGGACTTGGATGTAAGTTTTTTGTGCGCGGGTGTTTCGTACGACGTGGCGAGTTGGTTCTCGTAAGTGTAGTAGTGAAGACTATACTGGCGCACGTTGTTTTGAGACTTAGAAGGAACATTCGGGACGAATGTTTCTAAGGAGGGGAGAATGTTATACCCCGTATTTCCAGAGTATGTACGTAAGGACGTACGTAGAAAAATTTGAACTTGTGAAGTTGGCTTGGCCGAATTAAATTTTGTGCATAACACCCGATTAGAGTCGTTTTTCGACGAAACGTTTTCACAGCTTTCGTAGGGGAATTTCCGGCTATGTCATTTTTAATTTTTGCGGATTTTTCCGAGAGACGAAACATTGTGGACCAACAAGAGGGCGCCACTTGGCACCCTCTCATTGGAAGGCGTCTTGGGCGGTGAAGTGGACGATTGGGTTGGCCATTTTGGTCAAGGGTTGGTAGGATATTTTGTGCTAGTTGGCTAGTGTGCACTTGGCAAGATCTTGGCCCTACACTTGCTAGGCACTTGGCTAGATCTTGGCCATTGGTTGGCCTTGGCTTGTGCTATAAATACCCCTCTAAGGTTGAAGACTTCTTCATCCAAAAATGCCTAAGTCTTGAGAGCCTTCTCCCTCCCCTTGTGTGAGTTCGGCCGAGAGCACCCCCCCCCTCTAGGGGTGCTAGCCGAGAGTACCCTCCCCTGGCCGAGTACCCCCAGTGGTAGTAGGCATGGGTATACACCCCCTAGCCTTGTTGCTTCAGATAATACCCCCTTTGTGGTATAGAAATACTCTCCAAAGTATTGTTATAATGCCCAAATTACCTTAGCCTTATACCTTGTAGTATTCTAAGGTTATACCTATACGAAAAGCCCAGAAAATACTATTATACTTCCGTCAGTCACCAAACCGAAACCCTAAGGAAAATCTCCATGGTTAGTTGGAGTAGTATGTAGAAGTTGGTTAGAACTTCTAAGGGTAGTTTGGAGCGGGTTGGAGCGCACGGAGTTGGAGCTAAACGATAGCCCAGGATCGACTTTATACTTGGATAATTATGGGCTTATCGAGGTAAATATCTTGTCCCTCTATTGTAATTGGAAATTACATGTTGTTTGAATATATAGTTGAAGTATACTATATATAGTACTGAACGTAGTTAGTTGGCAATGTCTTTTGACTTAAGCTCAAGAATCAATCGAATCAGTAATTACATAGGATCAGACACAAGAGACTTGTGTAAGTGCGGTGGAGTAGAATTGTACCCGTCGGGTTAGATGTATAACCCCTCGGTTGGCTTGGTATCCGCCTCGGTAGAGAGAGATTTACGCTGTGGGGAGGTCACAAATTTCGTAGAAAGTTCTACGACGCGACTGAATGTTAATAAGCGCCTTGTGGCCTTATAGGTGGAAGTACTACGTATGGCGCGACCGCTTAGCTTAAGGAGTAGCCGACGGTTGGAGCGCTTTGCTATTAGTCGATACTCGTCGCGAGGTATGTGAACCTATTCCTATCTCTTCTAGCATGATATGTGTGGAACTATGTAGTACGAGACGCATACGTGCTAAATGTATTTGATCGTGTAAACATAAAGTGTTATAACGGCTTTATGGGAAGTTGTTTATAACAGCTTTATGTTGGTTAGAAAATACATGTGGTTTTTAAAAGGTAACTGATTTAAACTATAACTGGCTTGTTATATGTTAATAAAGAACTTGAAGTATTTCAAAAGATTCTTGAATCATTTTGAAAGGAGAAGTAATACTTGGTGTTTGAAAACTTAAGAGTTATACTAGCTTTATGGGAAGTTAGGTATAACGGCTTAAGAATGTTTTACTGATTTCGGAAATCAGAATGTGTATCGACAAACCACTGCAGCGTTAATAAAAGGAAATGTTTTGACTAATTAAGTATTTTTAAAACCAGTAGAAACTTCCATCCGCATAGAAGCTAAGATGAGACAAAATGATATTTCCTAGATCATGGTCTTTGTAATAAGATTATTATAAACAAGAATATCCTACTCACATAAGGCTTAGGTTTCTCAGATTGTTTAAAGGAGAACTATATTCTTAAATGAATAAGACTATGAACTACGAAACCGTTCTAAAATGAGAAACTTGAACATTGGAAATTAGGCAAACTTGAACATTGGAAAAGAATGTTACTACTTGATTTTACAAAGAGGAGTAATTGAGTTACTTTAAAAAGATAATCACTCTATGTTCATATACTACGTATTGATGGTTTCTTTGTGAGTAACGTATCTTTTAAAGATTTAATGTATAAAGTACTTTGGGGATAAGAACCCGATCTTGTTAATCGTATAGTAGAAAGTACCTTGTGTGAACAACTTGATTGTGTTGGTTTGTGATAGTCTTGTAATACTTTCTTGTTGCTTTGATAAGTAAACGTGTTAGGATGCTACGTGTGTTAGTATCTTGTGATGGTTGTGTAAAGGGGGTTTCCCTTGATTGTGCTTATTAACTATCAGTCGTTATGATAGTATTGTGGCATTCATCTCTTGAGATGATTCCGGTTAAGCCCTCCACGCGGGTGGTAGACTCAGCGGTCGATGGACCTATGATTCGAGATACCTCATGCGGTCCCGGGGCCTACGCGAGCTACGAGTTCCGTGTTAGTACGCGCCTTTATGGGCATGCGGTCCTTGTGGCCATGCGGACTCGAAAGTCGGTGACGATGCCGGGAGTAGCTACCGACGCGGGAATGCCTCACGCGGCCGATGAGATTGGCCTACGCAGAGTCAGCGGAAGTTCCAGGACTAGACGCGCACATCGAGCATCGCGGGCAAGTGGCCGCCTTTGATCATGTGACGGTCTAGACAGATCTTATGATACGATTCATGACCTTGTTGCACCGCTGGTGTTAGTAGTCGGCTATGCCTTCGCATTTACCCCTGACGGTTTTATTTGGACACGTGGGACCCGTGATCATGTGTATTCCTTGTGCTTTTCTATCATAGATCGCCAGCGATGGAAGGTATTCCACGCATGATTGATGTTATGGGCCCGAGACCCATAGTTATATTTGAGTGATGACTTTGAGGCGAGTCCCCGACGTGACATGATCGCTTATTTATTGTGAATCGTAGTTTGGTTATCATACATGTCTCCCGCTTTATAGACTATTATGATTTCAATTCTGATTTTTTTAGTTTCACATACTCGCACTGTTAGATCGACCTCCTTCGGGGCCGCGTTCATGCCGCAGTTGAGGTACACCGCCGTTGATCCTAGCTCTCGTGATCACGTCAGCGTGTGGAAGCTCCGCTTTCCGAGGCTTATCGCCGTATAGTTCCCCGTAGTAAGTGTTTACATTCGTGGTTTGGCGGGCCCCGTCCCGCCATTGTTGTCGTATCATTCTTAGGTGCGTAGTAATCGCTGCAAGTGTGGTTGTAAAAAGGATTAAACTGTTCATCTGTAAAGTTGTTATTTATATATTCAGAAAGGCAAAGTTTTCTAAAGATAACTGTTGTACGTTTCTTGTTAATTCATGTTTTGGTTTTATGTTCGTGATTACTCACGATGTTGTGTCACTAGGTGCCCGGTAGGCACGCCACGCCCAGTGTTCGGTCGTGACATATTGTGGCATTCATCTCTTGTGATGATTCCGGGTTAGCGCCTCCGACGCGGGTAGACTTCGGCGGTCGATGGACCTATGATTCGAGATACCTCACGCAGTCCCGGCCTATGCGGAATCGCGAGTTCCGAGTTGAGATGCGCCCTTGTGGTCACGCGTCTCGCGCTACGCGGACGCGAGTCCGATTTACGCCGGAGTAGCTACCGATGCGGGAATACCTCATGCGGGCCGATGAGATTGGCCTACGCGAGTCGCGGAAGTTCCGGACTAGACGCGCACATTAGATCTGCGGGCAAGTGGCCGCCTTTGATCATGTGACGGTCAGACAGATCTCATGATACGATTCATGACCTTGTTGGTACCGCTGGTGTTAGTAGTCGGCTATGCCTTCGCATTTACCCCGCACGGTGTTATTATGGCACAGTGGGACACGTGTTCATATGTGTTCCTTGGTGCTTTTATATCATAAATCGCGGTGAGGAATGTGTCCCACGCACGATTGATGTTGTGGGCGTGAGACCCATCGTTATGTTCTTTTGTGATGACTTGAGGCGTGAGTCACGACTTGATATGATTGCTAGTTATGGTAAGCGTAGTTTGGTTATCATACATGTCTCCCGCTTTGTATAGACTACTATGATTTCATTTACTGATTTATATTTTAGTTTCACATACTTGCACTGTTATCGACCTCCTTCGGGCTGCGTTCATGCCGCAGTTGAGGTACACCGCCGTTGATCCTAGCTCGTGGTCACAGCGTTGGGAAGCTCCGTTTCTCGAGGCTTATCGGTGGTATAGTCCCCGTCGTAGTAAGTGTTTACATTCGGGGTTTGCGGCCCCGTCCCCGCCATTGTTGTCGTATCATTCTTAGAGGTCTGTAGTACTGTTGTGGGCAGGGTTTGTAAAAAGGATTAAACTGTTCATGTTTAAAGTTGTCATTTATATATATGCCGTAAGGCAAGTTCTTCTCATATTATTGTTTCATATTTCATAATATGTCTTGTATCGTTTTATGTTCCGCTGATTACTCTGATGTTGTGTCACTAGGGTGCCCGGGGTAAGGCACGACCACGCCCGCCTGGTCGTGACAAAAGTGGTATCGAGCGATTAATCCTCGGAAAGTGTCTACGCATCGTATCGATCAAGAGTCTTGATTATCGATGTGTTGTGCACCACATCAATAATCAGGAGGCTATGGGATATTTAGGAGTGGTTTCTATTCTTCTCACTCTGAGATCGTGCCTTAGAGCTGTGTTGTAAGTTGGACCTCCGCGTATTTCTTTCCCTTACCGTTATGCCTCCGCGTAGGGCAACCCGGGCCCAGGAGGGCAAGGCAGCCGAGGGAGCTGCGAGTAGAGTTCAGAGGGTGGCAAGGGCTCAGGCCCAACCATTACCTAGGGTAGTGCTTCATTCGGGGAGTTCTGCGACGTCACTAGCCCCAGCAGAGTTTAGCACGGCGGCGGCAGTTCCTACTGCGGCCATGATATTTGAACCTTCAGTTCCGCGACCGGGAACAGTGAGTATAGAGTATACCGATGTACCGCGAGTCTTGATGACTATCTAAGAGAGGGTTGTGCAAGAGTAATTCTTGATTAAGCGAGCATGGCACGTGGTCGGGCTTATGCGCAGCAGCCGAGAAACGAGAAATCGACGGTTAACAAAGCGAGAAGAGGGCGAGCAAAGAAGGTCCTTTAGTAACTTTCAAGGCGAGTCGCCACCAAAGATTAGATATGCACCTCCGCCAGGCGCAGTGGTCTTCCACGGATATCGGGGCGTTCGAGTACGCAGGAGTTGGTCGAACTCCGTGGCTTCCGGTTCAGCGATGCACGCCATCCCGGGAATGTCGTCTCTTAGTTGGTACTTGTTGTACCTACGACCGTCAGGGTCTGATGTCGATAGAGTGTCCTTGTAGGAGGACTTAGCCTTCAGGATCGGTGGGTAGTTCGTCATCTTCCCTAGCTGCTTCACGGGCAGGTTTGATTAGAACGACTAAGGGGAGTGAAGCAGTAGATATAGATATATCTTTAACCCTCTAGAGATCAGTATGTGTGATAAGGTGAGTATACCTTAAGTACTATGTTCTGATAGCGGTGTGTTAGTTGTGTTTAGAAATCATGGTGGGTTAACCGAGTAAGATTTTGGGGGATAGATAAGGTGTGAGCCTTAGAATGTTTTACGTAAAGACCTTAGAGGTAAGGCCATCTCGAGTAAAGGTGTAGTGTTATGTTTGATCCTTATCGGAAGTGCATAGTGCCCGTGAGTTATGTTTGGGATAGGTCCCTAGTAAGTATGGAATGAAAGAGGGTAGTTGAGCTAAGAAGACCGCTAGGTTTTCGTAACGTGTTTAGAGAGATTGTTCCTTCGGGGAGCTAGTATTTTGCACCTTGCCGGGTCAGGTTGAGGCCACGTTGTGGGTCAACCCGCGGCATGTTTGGTGGTGGGGTCAGTTTGTGGTGGTCCCGCCTTGTGGTAGGGTCACGAGGGTGTTAGGCCCATGTTTAGTTAACCAGCGTACGAGTTCGTGGATGCGTTCGACCAGTGGTCGGGCCGATGGGGGCAGCCCATCGTGTTCTTGATCGACCGTTTACCGTGTGTTGAGTTATCCGAAGGTTGTAAGGCTGCACGGTGCCTACCTTCACCTTATGGCATGACAGTGGAGCCAGTGTTACTGCTTTTTGTTTCTGGAAGTTTTACCAAGCATGTGTTAAGAACTCAGGTGAGTCTCAGAATCGCATTCGCCCTCGGGCCAGTGTTTGGATTTCAGGGATAGTTGTGGGGATTGTTGTCTCCTGTAGAGGGAGTGTTTAAGCTACCATCTCAATGTTCGGATGTCGCCTTTTGAAACCTTGTAGGGGCGGAAGTGTAAGTTGCCGGTCGATTGGTTCGATGTTGGCAAGGTTCAGACAGTTGGTTCAGGCTTGTTCCAGCAGACTGTGGATAGTGAGAAGCTTGTCTAGAAGAAGTTCTGGCAGCTCAGAGGTATCGTGCGGATAATCGGCGACGACGCTTAGGGTTCAGGTTGACGGTCGGTCTTCTTGAAGGTACCACCCCGGTTAGGGTGGGACGAGTTTTGGAAAACCGAGGAAACGTAGCCCGAGTTATTTTGGGCCTTTTTGAGTTCATGTGAGGAATAGGCCAGGTTGCCTATATATTAGCATTTGCCGTCCGACTTAGGAGGCAGTACGTCCGGTCTTTCGTATTGTTAGGATCGGAAAGTATCGAAGATCCATCCAGAGTGTTCCCAGTTAATGATGACCACGTTAGAGATAGTAACCCCGAGTTGTGGATACTGAAGCAGTATCAGAAATATGGTAAGAGTTCGAGTGTACGACAGCCTCAGGGATCGCATGCAGCCCGGTACCATTTGTTGGGTCGTCGGAGCAAGGCTCGCGACAAAGTGACAAAGTGGTATCATTTTGGTGATGATTAGAGGTGTTTCCTCGTGGACTTGGATGTAAGTTTTTATGTGCGCAGGTGTTTCTGTGGCCAGATGTGGCAGGACGGTTCTCGTAAGTATAGTAGTGAAGACTATACTGGCGCACGTTTGTTTAGAGACTTAGAAGGAACATTCGGGACGAATGTTTCTAAGGAGGGGAGAATGTTATACCCCGTATTTTCTGCAGTATGCGTGGGGCGTGCGTAGAAAATTTGAACTTGTGATTTAGGTGGCGAAATTTATTTGTTCACAACACGAATAGAGTCGTTTTTCGACGAAACGCTTTTCCACGACTTTAGGGGAATTTCCGCTATGCCATTTTTAATTTTGCGGATTTTTCCGAGAGGCGTAACATTTTGGACCAACAAGAGGGCGCCACTTGGCACCCTCTCATCGAACACCTGGCGGTTTGCTTGGCCGAAAGTGGGACGTTTTGGCTAGCTTTCTTGGCCTTGTTTTGTGCCTTGTTTTGTGCCTTGTTTTGTGCCATGTTTTGTGGAGTAGGGATAGGGTGCACTTGGCTTGATCCTAGCCCTCCACTTGCCTAACACATGGATTGATCTCGCCATTGGTTGGCCAAGGCTTGTGCTATAAATACCCATCCCTTTGATGAACTTCTTCATCCATTCCAAAAATAATTCTAAGTGTTAAATCCTCCTCCTCCCTTGTGTTGAGTTCGGCCAGGCCTCCCTAGTGGCCGAGAGCACCCCCAGGGGTGCTAGCCGAGTAGTGCCCTCCTAGTAGTGTGGCCGGGGTACCCCTAGCCTAGTCGTTTCGGATAAATACCCTCCGCTTGATAGCAATACCGGCCAAAGGATTGTTAGAATGCCCAAACTACCGTCGCCCGCTACCTTGTGTATTCTAAGGTTATACCTATCTGAAAAACCCGTAAATACTATTATACTTCCCGTCACTACAAACCGAAACCCTAGGAAAATCTCCATAGTCCGTTGGAGATCGTGTAGAAGTTGGTTAGAACTTCTAAGGGTGGTTTAGAGCGGGTTGAGCGCTCGGAGTTGAGCTAAACGATTGCCGGATCGACTTTAAGCTAGGATAATTATGGGCTTATCGAGGTAAATATCTTGTCCCCCTATTGTAATTGGAAATTACATGTTGTTAGATATTATAGTTGAAGTATACTATATATAGTATTGAACGTAGTTATCGGCAATGTCTTGCGACTTAAGCCTGAATTTAAAGAAGAATACTGAACTGTAATTACATAGGGTTGTATTACAGTAGACTTGTGTAGTAGTACCGTGGAGTAGAATTGTACCCGTTAGGGTTAGATGTATAACCCCCCCCTGGTTGGCTTGGTAGCCGGCCTCGTTAGAGGAGGAGATTTACGCTGTTGCGGGGGGGGGAGGTGCTGCCGAATTTTCTGTAGAATGTTCTACGATAAGATCTAGATGTTAATAAGCGCCTTGTGGCCTTATAGGTTGAAGTACTACGTGTGGCGCGATCTACATGGCTTAAGGAGTAGCCGACGTTTGGAAGTACTTGGAGCGTTTTGCTATTAGTCGATACTCGTCGCGAGGTATGTGAACCTCTTCCTATCTCTTCTAGCATGATATGTGTGAACTATGTAGTGCAGACGCATACGTGCTAAATGTATTTGATTGGTTTAAAACATAAAGTGTTATAACGGCTTTATGGGAAGTTGGTTATAACAGCTTTATGTTGTTAAGAAAATACTTGTGGTTTTTAAAAGGTAACTGATTTGAACTATAACTGGCTTGTTATATGTTAATAAAGAACTTGAAGTATTTCAAAAGATTTTTGAATCATTTTGAAAGAAGTAGCAATATTTGGTTTTTTTGAAAACTTAAGAGTTATACTAGCTTTATGGGAAGTTAGGTATAACGGCTTAAGAATGTTTTACTGATTTCGGAAATCAGAATGTGTATCGACAAACCACTGCAGCGTTAATAAAAGGAAATGTTTTGAGTAATTAAGTATTATTAAAACCAGTAGAAACTTCCATCTGCATAGAAGCTAAGATGAGACAAAATGATATTTCCTAGATCATGGCTGCTGTAATAAGATTGTTATAAAGAAGATATCCTACTCACATATAAGGCTTATGTTTCTCAGATAGTTTAAAGGAGAATTATATTCTTAAATGAATAAGACTATGAACTACGAATCCTTTCTAAAAAAATGAGAAACTTGAACATTGGAAATTAGGCAAACTTAAACATTGGAAAGGAATGTTGCTACTTGATTTTACAAAGAGAAGTAATTGATTTACTTTAAAAAGATGATCACTCTATTTTTATACTACGGGTATTATGTGACATTGTGAAAGTAACGTACCTTTTTAAAAGAGTTAATGTATGAAGTACTTTGGGGATAAAACCCCGAACTTATTGACATATAGTAGAAAGTACCTTGTGTGAACAACTTGATTGTATTGGTTTGTGATAGCCTTGTAATACTTTCTTGTTGCTTTGATAAGTAAACGTGTTAGAATGCTACGTGTGTTAGTATCTTGTGATGTTTGTGTAAAGGGGTTTCCCTTGATTGTGCTTATTAACTATCTGTCGTTATGATAGTATTGTGGCATTCATCTCTTGTGATGATTCCGGGGGTTAAGCTGCCCTCCGATGCGGGGTAGACTCAGGCGGGTCGATGGACCTATGATTCGAGATACCTACGCAGTCCCGGCCTACGCGGAATCGCGAGAGTTCGAGTTAGGATCGCCACTTGTGGTCATGCGGTCCTTGTGGCCTACGCGACGCGAGTCGGGGCGATGCCGGGAGTAGCTACCCTCGATGCGGGAATACCTCATGCGGGCCGAGATTGGCCTACGCGAGTCGCGGAAGTTCAGGACTAGACGCGCACATTAGATCTGCGGGCAAGTGGCGGCTTTGATCATGTGACGGTCTGCAGACAGATCTCGTAATCTGATTCATGACCTTGTTGGTACCGCGTAGGTGTTAGTAGTCGGCTATGCCTTCGCACTTACCCCGCACGGTGTTATTATGGCAGTGGGACACGGTGTTCATATGTGTTCCTTGGTGCTTTTATATCATAAGCCGCCGATGAGGAATGTGTCCCACGCACGATTGATGTTGGGCGTGAGACCCATCTGTTATGTTCTTTTGTGATGACTTGAGGCGTGAGTCACGACTTGATATGATCGCTTAGTTATGGTAAAGCGTAGTTTGGTTATCATACATGTCTCCCGCTTTGTATAGACTACTATGATTTCATTCTGATTTATATTTTAGTTTCACATACTCTGCACTGTTATGCGACCTCGTGGCCGCGTTCATGCCGCAGTTGAGGTACACCGCCGTTGATCCTAGCTCTCGTGGTCACAGCGTTGGGAAGCTCCGTTTCTCGGAGGCTTATCGATGTATAGTCCTCGTCAGAGTAAGTGTTTACATTCAGGGGTTTGGCGGGGCCCTGTCCCGCCATTGTTGTCGTATCATTCTTAGAGGTCTGTAGTACTGTTGTGGGCAGGGTTTGTAAAAAGGATTAAACTGTTCATGTTTAAAGTTGTCATTTATATATATGCCGAAAGGCAAGTTCTTCTCATATTATTGTTTCATATTTCATAATATGTCTTGTATCGTTTTATGTTCCGACATTACTCGATGTTGTGTCACTAGGGTGCGGGTAAGGCACCCACGCCCGCCGTCGTGACATTGGCCTTGGCCGATTGGTTCATGGTTTTGTGCGTTGTTTTGGCCTTGTTTTGTGGCTTGTTTTGTGCCATGTTTTGTGGAGTAGGGGTTAGGGTGCACTTGGCTTGATCTTGGCCTTACACTTGCCTTGCACTTGGCTAGATCTTGCCATTGGTTGGCCTTTGGTTTTGCTATAAATACCCCCTTATGTTGATGAACTCTTCATCCACAAATGAAACCTTCCAAGCCTAAAATCCTCCCTCCTCTTGTGTTGTGTTCGCCCAACACCCTCCCCTTTGAGTGGCCTTGTGGCCGAGAGCCTCCTCCCTCATGTGGTGCCTTGGCCTGGGTACCCCTAGCCTAGTTGTTTTCAGATAATACCCTTGTTGTGGTATAGAAATACTCTCCTAGTATTGTTATAATGTCCAAATACCTTGGCCCAAATACCTTGTAGTATTCTCAAGGTTACACTTATACAAAAGCCCGTAAAATACGATTATACTTCCTTTAGCCACAAAACCGAAACCAAGGAAAACCTCCATAGTTAGTTGAGTACTATGTAGAAGTTGGTTAGAACTTCTAAGGGTTGTTTGGAGCGGGTTGAGCACCGGAGTAGAGCGAAACTTTGCTAAGGATCGACATTAAACTCGGATAATTATGGGCTTATCGAGGTAATTATCTTGTCCCTCTATTGTAATTGGAAATTACATAATGTTAGAATATATAGTTGAAGTATACTATATATAGTACTGAACTTAATGTTGTGGCAATGTCCTTGGACTTAAGCCCAAGAATCGAATCGAATCAGAATTACATAGGTGTATCAGACATGAGACTTGTGTAGTTTGACGCAGGGAAGGGTCGCCCAATTTCCCGTAGGATCTTGCATCTAGATTTATTCTACCGAGTAGTCTAGACTTTGATAGACTTGTATAACTGTATAGGTTGAATGTTCTGAGTAGCATGTGCTACTTAAGAAGGTGGACCAGGCTAGCCTGGTTATAGCCGTGGAGCGATTTGCTAATAGTCGATAATCGTCGCGAGGTATGTGAACCTCTTCCTATCTCTTCTAGCATGATGTGTGTATAACTATGTAGTACGGTGACGTGTGTTAATTGAACGTAGTTGTACGGCAATGTCTTTTGACTTAAGCGAATAATAATAATCTTGAAGTAGTTCAAGAGAATTAAGAACTGCTTTTTAAAAGAAGAGTAATACTTGGTTTTAAAAGCTTAAGAGTTATACTAGCTTTATGGGAAGTTAGGTATAACGGCTAAGAGAGATAAAACAAATGATTTATTTATTTTAGAAGTTAAGAGACTTGATCTTGTAAGATAAGAGACTTAACTTAAATGAATTATATGAATTTTGTGAAACCTCATTCGTGAGTAATGAGTACTTGATTTTTAAAAGGGATAATGTTTCGATTTGAAATCGTAAATGTGTATCGACAAACCACTAGCGTTAATAAAGGAAAATGTATTGAATAATTAAGTATTATTAAAACCAGAGAAACTTCCATCTGCATAGTGTGAGATGAGACAAAATGATATTTCTAGATCATGGTCTTTGTAATAAGATTGTTATAAACAAGAATATCCTACTCACATATAAGGCTTATGTTTCTCAGATTGTTTAAAAGAGAATTATATTCTTAAATGAATAAGACTATGAACTACAAAACCTTTCTAAAATAAGAAACATGAACATTTAAAATTAGGCAAACTTGGACGTTTGGAAAATAATGTTGTTACTTGATTTTACAAAGGTAAGAGTGTTGATTTTCTTAAAAGGACACCACTCTATTTTATACTACGGTATTGTGTGACTTATGTGAAAGAAACAAATCTTTTAAAGATTTAATGTGTGAAGTACTTTGGGGTTAGATACCCGAACTTGTTAGTAGAAAGTACCTTGTGTGAATAACTTGATTGTATTGGTTTGTGATAGCCTTGTAATACTTTCTTGTTGATTTGATAAGTAAACATGTTAGGATGCTACGTGTGTTAGTATCTTGTGATGTTAGTGTAAAGGGGTTTTCCTCATCGCGCTTAAAGTTGTTTGACTATCACCGTTATGTTGGTATTGTACCACTCACCTTGACTTGTGTCGGAGGTTAAGCCGCCTCCGACGCGGGGTAGACTCAGCGATGCAGGACCATGATTCGAGAATACCTCATGCGGGTCGGGGATCCATGCGAACTACGGAGTTCCGTGGTTAGTGTGCGGCCTTTATGGTCATGCGCGTCATGTGGCCATGCGGATCGCGAGTCGGGGCGATGGGGAGTAGCTACCGATGCGGGGTTATACCTCATGCGGGCCTATGAGGCTGGCCTATGCGGAGCTACGGAGAGTTCGGGGCTGACGCGCACATTTGATCGCGGGCGAGTGACCGGCTTTTATCATGTGACGCCTCAGACAGATATCATGACACGATTTATGACCTTGTTGCATGCTGGTGTTAGTAGTCGGCTATGCCTTCGCATTTACTGCATCGTTTTATTAGGACACAGTGGGACACGGTGTTCATGTGTATTCCTTGGTGCTTGTATATCATAAACTGCCGGCAGTGGGGAAGGTATTCCACGGGCACGATTGATGTTGTGGGCGTGAGACCCATTGGTAAATTTGAGTGATGACTTGAGGGCGTGAGTCCCTGACTTGACATGACTGCTTATTTATGGTGAACTGTAGTTTGGTTATCATACATGTCTCCTGCTTTGTATAGACTACTATGATTTCATTTACGATTTATTTTCGTTTCACATACTGCAATTGTTATCGACTCTCGGGGCTGCGTTCATGCCGCAGTAAAGGTACACCGCCATCGATCTCGCTCTAGGGTCACAATTCAACGTTGGGAAAGCTCCGCTTTCTCGAGGCTTATCAGCCGTATAGTCCTGTTGTTGTAGGTGTTTACATTCGTGGTATGGCGGGCCCCGTCCCGCCATTGTTGTCAGATCATTTCTTAGAGGTGCAGAGTAATCACAGGTGTGGTTTGTAAAAGGATTAAACTGTTCATGTTGAAAAAGTTGTGGTTTATATATATGCCGAAAGGCAAGTTTTTCTCAGATTATTGTTTCATAATATGTCTTGTATCGTTTTATGTTCCGCTGATTACTCTGATGTTGTATCACTAGGGTGCCCGGGGTAAGGCACCAGTCACGGGCCCGGAATCGGGTCGTGACACCTACTCAAAGGGGGAGGGGGAAGGCTTGGACGAACCATAGAGAGGGAGGGAGAGGGTTTTCAAGACTTAGGGATTTTTGTGGATGAAGAAGTCTTCACAAAGGGGTATTTATAGGACAACCAAGGGCCAAGATCAAGCCAAGTGGTAGGCAAGTGTAGGGTGAGGATTTACCCATGTGTACCTTATCCATCTACCACACCAACTATCACAAATATCCTACCTAACCCAAGACCCCACCCGCCCCACTTGCCGCCCCAAATAACGTCCAATATGAGGTGACACATGCCACCCTCCCGTTGGTCCAAAATGTTTCATCTCGGAAAAATCCGCAAAAATTTGAAATGACATAGCCGTAATTTTCCTTCGCGAGTCTTGTAAAACGTTTCGTTAAAAACGATTCTTTCCGGTAGTTGTGAACAAAATTTTCGCCCTTGCCTACTTTAAGGCTCAAACTTTTCTACGTACGTCCTCACGTACATACTCTGGAAATACGGGGTATAACATTGTCCCCTCCTTAGAAACATTCGTCCCGAATGTTCTTTCTAAGTCTCAAAACAAACATGCGCCAGTATAGTCTTCACTGCTATACTTCCGAAAAACAATCATGCCACACCTGGCCATAAAATAACACACGCGCAAATACTTAATTCAAGTCCACGAGGAATCACCTCTAACATCACAAAAACTCCCACCCAAGGGCTAAAAGATACTCCATTCGCACGTTCACTTTACAAAAGAATGATCACATCTATGTCCTTAACACATGCTCGCTTCTTCCCTTACTCGTCGTACCCTTCTCGTACACTCGAACTCTTTTTCATAAGTTATCACATTTCTGTTACTGCTTCTGTTTCCAAAATCTCTGGGTTACTAACTCCAACTTAATCATCATTAACTGGGAATACTCTGGATGGATCTCCGATACTTTTCCGAACATAACAACATGAAAGACCGGACGTACTGCCTCCTACGTCGGATGGCAAAGCTAACATATAGGCCACCTGGCCTATTCTTCACATGACCTGAAAAGGCCCAAAGTAACTCGGGCTAAGTTTTCTCTGTTTTCTGAATCTCGTCACACCCTTCTGGGGTGGTACCTTCAAGAAGACCCACCGTCAACCTGAACTCCAAGCATCGTCGCCGATCATCCGCACGACTTCTGTTGACTCTGAGCTGCCGATATCCTCTCCTGGATAGGCTTCACCCTATCCACATCCTGCTGAAACAAGAATGAACCATCTATCTGAACTTTGCCAACATCGAACCAATCGACCGGCAACTACACTTCCGCCCCTACAAGGCGTCATAAGGCGATGTCCGAATACTGAAATGGTAGCTATAAAACACTCCCTCAACAGGAGACAACAATCCTCCCAGCTACCCCTGAAGTCCAAACACTGGCCCGAGGGCGAATGCGATACTGAGACTCATCTGAGTTCCTAACCCTGCCTGGTAAAACCTCCAGAAAAGAAACAGCCGTAACCTGGGCTCCACTGCCTGTCATAAGGTGAAAGTAGGCACCTCGTGCAACCTTACAACCTTCCTGATATAACATCTCGCATAACCCTCTGCCGAGTAAACGGTCCTGGCTGAAAGACAAGATGGGCTGACCTCATCGGCCCGACTACTGGTCGAACGCATCCACGAACTCGTACGATGGTTAACTAAACTTGGGCCTAACACCCTCATGACCCCACCACCTGGCGGGACCACCACAAACTGACCCCACCACCAAACAGGCTGCGGGTTGACCCGCGACGTGGCCTCAACCCGACCCACTATCGCACAAAACTCTTGTTCCTCGACCCGGAACAATCTCACTAATCAAGTCACGAAAACCTAGAGGTCTTCTTAGCTCAACTACCCTCTTTCATATCATACCACTCAGGGACTTATCACACAAGTATATCTCACGTGCACTATGCACTCTGATAAGGGTCAAACATAAAAATACATCTTTTACTCGAGATGGCCTCGCCTCTACGGTCTCTACGTATAAAACTCTAAGGCTCACACTTTCCCTATCCCCAATCTTACCCGGTTAACTAACCATGATTTCTAATCACAATTTACACAATGTTATCTCTAGAGGGTTAAGGATACACCGATCTATCGCTTTACTACCCTCCGCTGCTCCAATCAATCCCGCCTGGCGCAAGCATAACAAGCCGTCGAAGAAGTACGACACTCCCCACAATGACACTTACCACAACGGCCGCACCGAGGTGGAGGTGGCCTCTCTGCTAACACCCTTCCTCTCCGAACCATCAACCGCAGAATCGACTGGTAGGTCGAGTCCTCCTACTTGCATCCTCCTACTAGGACATCTTTTCGACACACGGCTCGACTGCAGGTAAAACAAGCACCATCAATAAGACGACATTCCCCGGGATGACGCCTGCCACACTGTGAACACTGAGGAAAAACTGAATCAGGCTGGCTGGAATCTACGTGTAGCTATGAACCAGAAGCCCTGGAGTTCTGACCAACTCCCGCATACCGAACGCCCCGAACCCCGTGGAGGACCACTCGCACCGGGGAGGTGCATATCTAATCACGAGGCGGTTCGCCTGAAAGTTACCAAAGGATCTCGCCGACGGCCTCTTCTGCTGTCCTTGATTAATCTGTCGATCTCTACGTCTCTCGGCCTGCTGCGCATAAGCCCGTACACAGGCCATGCTCAAGCCTGACTGAAGAGCTACTCTTGCACAACCTTCTCTTAGATAGTCATCAAGACCCGTGATAAATCGGTACATAAAATACTCTCGGGTTGCTAAATTCCTAGCTAGTAACAAGGGCGTCTCTTTGCAATCCATACTTTCTGCTACTGGTCGTGGAACTGAAGGTTCAAATATTATGGCCGCAGTAGGAACTGCTGCCGCTATGCTAAACTCTGCTGGGGCTGGCGACGTAGCAGAACTTCCCCGAACGAAGCACCACCCCAGGTGATGATTGGGCCTGCGCCCTCGTAACCCTCTGTGCTCTACTCGCAGCCTCGCTTTGCCTTCTTCGGGCGGGTTGCCTTACGCGGAGGCATAACGGTAAGGGAAAGAAATACGTTAGAGGGGTTCAACTTATAACACGGCTCTAAGCACGATCTCAGAGTGAGAAGAATGGAAACCAATCCTAAATATCCTATAGCCTCCTTATTATTGGTGTGGTGCACAATACACCGATAATCAAGACTCTACTAGATACGGTTCAGACACTTTCCGAGGATTAATCGCTTCGATACCACTTTTGTCACGACCAACCGGGCGTGATCGTGCCTTACCCCGCACCCTAGTGATACAACATCGAGTAATCGAATATAAAGCATGACATAATATAATATGAATGAGAAACAGCTTTAATCGAGAAAGATTGCTTTCGGCATATATATATATATATAAAAAAACATGAATCCGAACAGTTACATCCCTTTTACAAACTCTGCCCACAACAGTACTACAGACCTCTAAGAATGATACGACAACAATGGTGGGACAGGGCCCCGCCATACCCCTGAATGTAAGTACCTACTACGACCGGGGACTATACCACTGATAAGCCTCCGAGAAACGGAGCTTCCCAAACGCCGAATCGTGACCCTAAGAGCGAGGATCAACGATCGTGTACTTACCGCGGCATGAACGCAGCCGGGCGAGGTCAAGACAACAGTACCAAGTATGTGAAATCAAAATACTGTAAATGAAATCATAGTAGTCTATATAAAGCAGGAGACATGTATGATAACCAAACTACAGTCCACAATAAATAAGCAGTCATGTCAAGTCAGGGACTCATGCCCTTAAAGCCATCACTCAAATATAACTATGGGTCTTACGCCCACAACATAAACAAGAGCGAAATGGATATATCAGAATCGGTCTTTTCTAGGCCGCTCATGATCGAAGAAAGGCCAATCGCCCATAGTATCATTATGCGTGCCTACTCCTGGACTTCTCGCAGCCCGCATAGGTCACACATAGACCCGCATAGGTCGATAGACCGCGACGGGGTAGCTAACCCGTACCCTCCTCGACTCTCGCAGCCGCATAGTCTCGATAGACCGCATAGTCACATTGCACCGCATGGGCATCCCCGCATCGGGATAAAACACCGAATGATCAATCCCGAGCATACCGCTCCGCATAGTCACATAGACCGCATAGGCCGATAGACCGCATCAAGGGTGGCAAGCCTCGGTATAACAAGTCAAGGGGGTATGTGATATAATAACAGTACAACGGGCTTAAAGTTTAACAATGTAAGCACAACAAGAATATCACAAGATACTAACACACGTAGCATCCTAACATGTTTACTTATCAAATCAACAAGAAAGTATTACAAGGCTATCACAGACCAATACAATCAAGTTCTTCACGCAAGGTACTTTCTACTTTATGTTAACAAGTTCGGGAATTTTATCCCCAAAGTACTTCATACATTAACTCTTTAAAAGATCCGTTTCTTTCACAAAAGTCACATAATACCCGTAGTATAAAAATAGAGTGACTATCTTTTTAAATAAACCAAAACACTTCCCTTTGTAAAATCAAGTAACAACATTATTTTCCAAACGTTCAAGTTTGCCTAATTTCAATTGCTCAAGTTTCTCATTTTCGAAAGGTTTCGTAGTTCATAGTTTTAATCACTTAATGATATAATTCTCCTTTAAAACAATTTGAGAAACATATGCCTTATATGTGAGTAGGTTATTCTTGTTCATAATCAATCTTATTTAAGCAGCCATGATCTAGGAAATGTAACATCATTTTGTCTCATCTTAGCTTCTATGCAGATGGAGGTTTCTACTGGTTTTAATAATACTTAATTAGTCAAAACATTCCCCTTTATTAACGCTGCAGTGGTTTGTTCGATACTTATTCTGATTTCCGAAATCAGTAAAACATTATTCCTTTTAAAAAAAACAAGTACTCATTACTCACGAATGAGGTTTCACACAAAATTCATATTAATTTATTTAAGTCAAGTCTCTTATCTTTTAAGATCAAGTCTCTTAACTTCTAAAATTAATAAACCATTCTTTTTATCACTCTTAAGTCGTTATACCTAACTCCCCATAAAGCTAGTATAACTCTTTAAGTTTTTTAAAACCCAGTATTACTCTTCTTTCAAAAAGGATTCTTAATTCTTTTGAAATACTTCAAGTTTCTTATTATTCAGGCTTAAGTCAAAAGACATTGCCGTACAACTACGTTCAGTTAACACACGTACGTCTACCGTACTATATATATATTCTTTTAAAATATCATGCTCAAGAGGATAGGAAGAATCACATACCTCGCGACGATTATCGACTATTAGCAAAACGCTCCACGGCTATAACCCGGCTAGCCTTGTCCACCTTTCAAGTAGTACATGCTACTCGCAGTACTTCAACCTATAACGGTTATAAAAGTCTATCAATGTCTAGACTACTCTGTAGAACATTCTAAGCAGAGGCTTCACTATTCTACTGAAAATCGGGCAGCACTTCCCTACCCGTTAAGCTACACAAGTCTACTGTAAATACAGTCCTATGTAAGTACAGTTTTAATCTTCTTCTTTAATATTCTTCTGATGTGATTTCAGTTCAAGTCTTTTCTGTAATATCCTTCTATTACATTTCAATTCTCTTCTATGAATCTTATATTCATTTATACAACTACAGTATGTAATTTCCAATTACAATAGAATTGTTATACCCCGTATTTCCAGAGTATGTACGTAAGGGCGTACGTATAAAAGTTTAAAGCCTTGAGTAGGCAAAGTGACTTGGCCGATTTATGTTTGTGCACAACACCCGTTTAGAGTCGTTTTTCGACGAAACGTTTTCACAGCTTTCGTAGGGGAATTTCCGGCTATGTCATTTCTTTTTTTGCGGATTTTTCCGAGAGACGAAACGTGTTGGACCAACAAGAGGGCGCCACTTGGCACCCTCTCATTGGTGGACTTCAAATCGTCCATTGACGAAATTGGCTAAGCTTGGCACGCTTTTTGTGCTCGCACAAAGTCAAGGGTAGGTAGGATATTTGTGTTTGGTAAATCCTAGCCCTACACTTGCCTAACACATGGATTGATCTTGGCCTTTGGTTGGCCATCCCTTGACCTATAAATACCCCTCTAAGGTTGAAGACTTCTTCATCCAAAATGCCTAAGTCTTGAGAGCCTTCCCCCTCCCCCTTTTCGTGAGGCCTCTTGGCCGAGAGATGTCCCTCCCCCTTTCCTAGTGGCTCTCACGAGAACCCCTCCTCCTAGTAGGGTGGCCGTGGGGGACCCCCCCCCCCTAGCCGAGTTGCGTTCGTCTACTACCCCCCCTCTCTTGGGAGAAATACTCTCAAAAGTATTGTTATAATGCCCAAATTACCTTAGCCGTATACCTTGTAGTATTCTAAGGTTATACCTATACAAAAGCCCAAAAATACTATTATACTCCCGCTACCACCAAACCGAAACCCTAAGGAAAATCTCCATGGTTAGTTGGAGTTGTATGTAGAAGTTGGTTAGAACTTCTAAGGGTAGTTTGGAGCGGTTGGAGCGCACGGAGTCGAGCTAAACGATTGCCCAGGATCGACTTTATACTTGGATAATTATGGGCTTATCGAGGTAAATATCTTGTCCCTCTATTGTAAGTGGAAATTACATGTTGTTTGAATATATAGTTGAAGTATACTATATATAGTACTGAACGTAGTTAGTTGGCAATGTCTTTTGACTTAAGCTCAAGAATCGAATCGAATGTAATTACATAGGATCAGACATGAGACTTGTGTAGTAGTACCGTGAGTAGAATTGTACCCGTCGGGTTAGATGATTAACCCCGGTTGGCTTCGTAGCCTAGTTAGAGAGGAGATTTACGCTGCTGTGCGGGGAGGTGCTGCCGAATTTTATGTAGAATGTTCTACGTTAAGATCTAGATTTTAATAAGCGCCTTGTGGCCTTATAGGTTGAAGTGCTACGTGTGACGTAATCTTCTGGACTAAGGAGTAGTCGACGGTTTGAGGTACTCGAGCGCTTTGCTATTAGTCGATAATCGTCGCGAGGTATGTGAACCTCTTCCTATCTCTTCTAGCATGAAATGTGTGAACTATGTGTACGGTGACGCATACGTGCTAAATGTATTTGATTGGTTTAAAACATAAAGTGTTATAACGCTTTATGGGAAGTTGGTTATAACAGCTTTATGTTGGTGAGAAAATACATATGGTTTTTAATAAGTTAACTGATTTGAATTATAACTGGCTTGTTATGTGTTAATAAAGAACTTGAAGTATTTCAAAAGATTTTTGGAATCATTTTGAAAGAAGAAGTAATACTTGGTTTTTGAAAAACTTAAGAGTTATACTAGCTTTATGGGAAGTTAGGTATAACGGCTTAAGAATGTTTTTACCGACTTGAAATCGAATGTGTATCGACAAACCACTGCAAATTAATAAAAGGAAATGTTTTGACTAATTAAGTATTATTAAAACGAGAAACTTCCATCTGCATAGAAGCTAAGATGAGACAAAATGATATTTCCTAGATCACGGCTGCTGTAATAAGATTGTTATAAACAAGAATATCCTACTCACATATAAGACTTATGTTTCTCAGATTGTTTAAAGGAGAATTATATTCTTAAATGAATAAGACTATGAACTACGAAACCTTTCTAAAATAAGAAACGTGAACATTTGAAATTAGGCAAAATTTCACGTTTGGAAAATAATGTTGTTACTTGATTTTACAAAGGTAAGTGTTTTGGTTTATTTAAAAAATACAGTCACTCTATTTTTATACTACGGGTATTGTGTGACTTATGTGAAAGCAACGGATCTTTTAAAAAGATTTAATGTATGAAGTACTTTAGGGGTAGATACCCGAACTTGTTAGCTTAAAGTACCTTGTGTGAATAACTTGATTGTGTTGGGTTGAGATAGCCTTGTAAATACTTTCTTGTTGATGTGATAAGTGAAAATGTTAGGATGCTACGTGTGTTAGTATCTTGTGTGATCGTGATGAGAGGGTCATTCTTGTTGTGCTTACGTTGTTAAACGTTAAGCGTTGTACTATTATTGTATCACATACCCCTTTGACTTATTATACCGAGGGCTTGCCACCCTTGATGCGGTCTTTACGGCCTATGCGGTCCTCGTGACTACGCGAGCGCGGTAGCTCCGTGGATTGATCATTCCGGTGTTTAGCCCGACGCGGGGATTCCTATGCGGTCTGGCTGAGACTATGCGGTCTTTTGAGACTATGCGGGTGCGGAGCCTAGGCGGATACCGAGGGTTAGCCGCCGACGCGGTATACCTCAGCGATGGGACCATGATTCGAGGAATACCTCATGCGGGTCCGTGTGACCTATGCGAGTCGCGAGTTCGAGGGATAGACACGCACATTGATATTGGGCGAGTGGCCGCCTTCGACATGGTGCGGTCTAGAAAGACCTCGGGATACAGTTTGTGGTATTTTTTTGGTACTGTGGGTCTTAGTAGTCGGCTATGCCTTCGTACTTGCCCCGTACGGTTTTATTGTGATAACTTTGAGGGCGTGAGTCCCTGACTTGACATGACTGCTTATTTATTGGTGAACTGTAGTTTGGTTATCATACATGTCTCCTACTTTATATAGACTACTATGATTTCATTTACGATTTATTTTCGCCACATACTTGGTACTGTTATCGACTCCTTCGGGGCCGCGTCATGCCGCAGTAAAGGTACACCGCCATCGATCCTCGCCTAGTGGTCACAGTCAAAGATTCGGGAAAGCTCCGTTTCTCCGGAGGCTTATCAGTGGTATAGTCCCCTGTTGTTGTAGGTGTTTACATTCAGGGGTATGGCGGGGCCCTGTCCCGCCATTGTTGTCGTATCATTTCTTAGAGGTCTGTAGTACTGTCGTGGGCAGGGTTTGTGAAAAGGATTAAACTGTTCATTTGTAAAAGTTGTTATTTATATATGCCGAAAGGCAAGTTTTCCTCGACATCGCTTTGTACTTCACTTGTTTCATGTATATGTTTTATGTTCCGCTGATTACTCTGATGTTGTGTCACTAGGGTGCCCGGGGTAAGGCACCAGTCACGGGCCCAGTTTCGGGTCGTGACAAAAGTGGTATCAGAGCAGTTAATCCTCGGAAAGTGTCTACGCATCGTATCCAAGAGTCTTGATTATCGCGTTGTGCACCACACCAATAATCAGGAGGCTATAGGGTATTTAGGATTGGTTTCTATTCTTCTCACTCTGAGATCGTGCCTTAGAGCTGTGTTGTAAGTTGGACCCTCTGACGAAATTATTTCCCTTATCGTTATGCCTCCGCATAGGGCAACCCGCCCGTGAGGCGTGGCCGGCGAGGCTGCGAGTAGAGTTCAGAGGGTGGCTAGGGCTCAGGCCCAACCATTACCTAGGGTAGTGCTTCATTCGGGGAGTTCTGCGACGTCACTAGCCCCAACAGAGTTTAGCACGGCGGCAGCTCCATCGCGCCATGATATTTGAACCTTCGCCCGCTGACCGAACAAATGAGTATAGAGTATACCGATGTACCGCGAGTCTTGATGACTATCTAAGAGAGGGTTGTGCAAGAGTAATTCTTCAGTTAGGCTTGAGCATGGCCTGTGGTCGGGCTTATGCGCAGCAGGCCGAGAAACGTAGAGATCGACGGGTTAACAAAGGACAGCAGAAGGGGGCCAGAGCAGCAAGGTCCTTTAGTAATTTTCGAGGCGAGTCGCCTCACCAGCAGATTAGATATGCACCTCCGCCAGTGCAGAGTGGTCTTCCACGATTTCGGACGTTCGGGTATGCAGGAGTTGGTCGAACTGTGGCTTCCGGTTCATGATGTACGATGCACGCCATCCCGGGAATGTCGCTTTTTGTTGGTACTTGTTGTACTGCGCCGCCGAGCCATGTGTCGAGAGAGTGTCCTTGTAGGAGGACTTAGCCTTCGTGGATTGCGGTAGTTCGTCATCTTCCTTAGCTACGCCTACAGGCAGTTTGATTAGAACTACTACGGGGTGTTAAGGAGTAGATATAGATATATCTTTAACCCTCTAGTGTTTCGTTTATGTGATAAGGTGAGTATACCTTAAGTGCTATGTTCTGATAGCAGTGGGTTAGTTGTGTTTAGAAATCATGGTGGGTTAACCGAGTAAGATTTGGGGGGATAGAGAAGGTGTGAACCTTAGAATGTTTTACGTAAAGACCTTAGAGGTAAGGCCATCTCGAGAAGATGTGTAGTGTTATGTTTGACCTTGTCAAGTGCCTAGTGCACGTGAGTTATGTTGGGATAGGTCCCTAGTAGTGTGGAATGAAAGGGGGTAGTTGAGCTAAGAAGACCGCTAGGTTTTCGAAACGTGATTAGTGAGATTGTTCCGAATCGGGGAGCTAGTATTGTGCGCGTTGCCGGGTCGGGTTGAGGCCACGCGCGGGTCAAACCGCGTAGGTTTGGGTGCGGGTCAGGTTGTGGTGGTCCCGCTTTGTGTTAGGGTTGTGAGGGTGTTAGGCCCAAGTTTAGTTAACCAGCGTACGAGTTCGTTGATGCGTTCGACCAGTAGTCGGGCCGATGGGGTCAGCCCATCGCGTGTTCTTCGTCGACCGTTTACTGTTGTGTTGGGTTATCCGAAGGTTGTAAGGCTGCACGGGTGCCTACCTTCACCTTATGTCGCAGTGAAGCCCGTGTTGTGGCTATTTTCGTTTTCTAAAAGTTTTACCGTGCAAGGATAGGCACTCGGGTGAGTCTCAGACCACATTCGCCTCGCCGTTGTTTGATTTCGAGGATAGTTGTGGGGATTGTTGTCTCTGTGGAGGTAGTGTTTAAGCTACCATTTCGGTTCGGATATTGCCTTTTGAAGCCTTGTAAGGGCGAAGTGTAAGTTCTGGCCGATTGGTTCGATGTTGGCAAGATTCGGATAGTGGTTCAGCTTGTTCCACAGACCGTGGATAGTGAAGCTTGTCTAGAAGAAGTTCGCAGCTCGGAGGAATTGTGCGGATAATCGGCGACGACGCTAGAGTTCGTGCCGATCGGTCTTCTTGAGCACCACCCCGTCAGTGACGAGTTAGGAATACAGAGGAACTTAGCCCGAGTTACTTGGGCCTTTGTGAGTTCATGTGAAGGATAGGCGAAGTTGCCTATATGTTAGCTTTGCCGTCCGACTTAGGAGGCAAGACGTCCATCTTTCTTATTATTATGATCGGAAAGTATCGAGATCCATCTAGAGTGTTCCCGATTAATGATGACCACGTTAGAGATAGTAACCCCGAGTTTTGGAAATCAAGCGGTTTAAATGTGGTAAGAGTTCGAGTGTCACGACCTTAGGGATCGCATGCAGTCCGCACCGTTTGTTGGGTCGCGAGTGACACTAGAACCTCGCGCAAAGTGACAAAAGTGGTATCGGTGGTATCGCGAGCATAGATGTGATCATTTCTTTTCTTTTGTTTTGTAAAAAGGTGCGAAAAGAAGTATATTATAGACCACGGTGAGAGGTTTTATGGTGATGATAGAAGTGTGTGCTCGTGGACTTGGATGTAGGATTTTTGCGCAAGTTGTTTCTGTGGCCATGTGTGGCAAGGATTGTTCTCGTAAGTATAGTAGTGAAGACTATCTTGCCGCGCTTGTCTTGAGATTTAAAGGGAACATTCGACGAATGTTTCTAGGAGGAGAATGTTATACCCGTATTTCCGCAGTATGCACGTAAGGGCGCACGTATAAAAGTTTAAAGCCTTGAGTAGGCAAAGTGACTTGGCCGATTTATGTGCACAACACCCGTTTAGAGTCGTTTTTCGACGAAACGCTTTCAGCCTTTCGTAGGGAATTTCCGCTATGTCATTTCTATTTTTGCGGATTTTTCCGAGAGACGAATGTGTTGACCAAAAAGAGGGCGCCAATTGGCACCCACTCATTGGTGGACATCAAATAGTACAGTGCACGAAATTGGCTAAGCTAGGCACGTTTTAGTGCGTTGACACAAATTCAAGCGTAGGTAGGATATTTGTGTTTGGTAAATCCTAGCCCTACACTTGCCTAACACATGGATTGATCTTGGCCTTTGGTTGGCCATCCTTGACCTATAAATACCCTCTAAGGTTGAAGACTTCTTCATCCAAAATGCCTAAGTCTTGAGAGCCTTCCTCCCTCTTTCGTGAGGCCTCTTGCCGAGAGATGTCCCTCCCCTTGCCTAGTGGCTCGGCCGAGAACCCCTCCTCCTAGTAGTGTGGCCGTGGGTACCCCCAGCCTAGTTGCTTTCGTATAATACCCCTCTCTTGGTAGAAATACTCTCAAAAGTATTGTTATAATGCCCAAATTACCTTAGCCGTATACCTTGTTGTATTCTAAGGTTATACCTATCTGAAAAGCCCAAAAATACTATTATACTCCCGTCACCACCAAACCGAAACCCTAAGGAAAATCTCCATGGTTAGTTGGAGTTGTATGTAGTTGGTTAGAACTTCTAAGGGTAGTTTGGAGCGGTTGAGCGCACGGAGTCGAGCTAAACGATTGCCCAGATCGACTTTATACTTGGATAATTATGGGCTTATCGAGGTAAATATCTTGTCCTCTATTGTAAGTGGAAATTACATGTTGTTTGAATATATAGTTGAAGTATACTATATATAGTAATCAACGTAGTTAGTTGGCAATGTCTTTTGACTTAAGCTCAAGAATCGAATCGAATCGTAATTACATGGGTATCTGACATGAGACTTGTGTAGTAGTACCGTGGAGTAGAATTGTACCTGTCGGGTTAGATGATTAACCCCTGCTGGCTTGGTAGCCGCCCCGTTAGAGAGGAGATTTACGCTGCCATGGGGAGGTTGCCAAATTTTACGTAGAATGTTCTACGTTAAGATCTAGATTTTAATAAGCGCCTTGTGGCCTTATAGGTTGAAGTGCTACGTGACGTAATCTTACGGACTAAGGAGTAGTCGACGGTTTGAGGTACTCGAGCGCTTTTGCTATTAGTCGATAATCGTCGCGAGGTATGTGAACCTCTTCCTATCTCTTCTAGCATGAAATGTGTGAACTATGTGGTACGGTAGACGTACATGTGCTAAATGTATTTGATTGGTTTAAAACATAAAGTGTTATAACGGCTTTATGGGAAGTTGGTTATAACAGCTTTATGTTGGTGAGAAAATACATATGGTTTTTAATAATTTAACTGATTTGAATTATAACTGGCTTGTTATGTGTTAATAAAGAACTTGAAGTATTTCAAAAGATTTTTGGAATCATTTTGAAAGAAGAAGTAATACTTGGTTTTTGAAAACTTAAGAGTTATACTAGCTTTATGGGAAGTTAGGTATAACGGCTTAAGAATGTTTTTACTGACTTGAAATCGAATGTGTATCGACAAACCATCGGCGTTAATAAAAGGAAATGTTTTGACTAATTAAGTATTATTAAAACCAGAGAAACTTCCATCCGCATAGAAGCTAAGATGAGACAAAATGATATTTCCTAGATCACTATTTGTAATAAGATTGTTATAAACAAGAATATCCTACTCACATATAAGACTTATGTTTCTCATTGTTTAAAGGAGAATTATATTCTTAAATGAATAAGACTATGAACTACTTAAACCTTTCTAAAATAAGAAACGTGAACATTTGAAATTAGGCAAACTTGACGTTTGGAAAATAATGTTGTTACTTGATTTTACAAAGGTAAGTGTTTTGGTTTATTTAAAAATACATCACTCTATTTTTAGACTACGGGTATCGTGTGACTTATGTGAAAGCAACGGAACTTTTAAAATGATTTAATGTATGAAGGACTTTAGGGGTAGATACCAGAACTTGTTAGCTTAAAGTACCTTGTGTGAATAACTTGATTGTGTTGGGTTGAGATAGCCTTGTAAATACTTTCTTGTTGATGTGATAAGTGAAAATGTTAGGATGCTACGTGTGTTAGTATCTTGTGTGATCGTGATGTAAGGGGTCATTCTTGTTGTGCTTACGTTGTTAAGCGTTAAGCTGTACTATTATTGTATCACATACCCTTTGACTTATTATACCGAGGGCTTGCCACCCCGATGCGGGTCTTTACGGCTATGCGGTCCTCGTGACTATGCGGAGCGCGGTAGCTCGTGATTGATCATTCCGGTGTTTAGCCCGACGCGGGATTCCTATGCGGTCCGTTGAGACTATGCGGTCTTTTGAGACTATGCGGGTTGCGGAGCCTCAGGCGGATACCGAGGGTTAGCCGCCTTCGACGCGGGTATACCTCAGCGATGCAGGACCATGATTCGGGAATACCTCATGCGGTCCGTGTGTGACCTATGCGGAGTGCGAGAGTTCGAGGATAGACACGCATTGATATTGCGGCGAGTGGCCGCCGATCATGGTGCGGTCTAGAAAGACCTCGGGATACGCTTTGGTATTTTTGGTATCGTGGGTCTTAGTAGTCGGCTATGCCTTCGCACTTGCCCCGTACGGTTTTATTGTGATAACTTTGAGGGCGTGAGTCCCTGACTTGACATGACTGCTTATTTATTGGTGAACTGTAGTTTGGTTATCATACATGTCTCCTGCTTTATATAGACTACTATGATTTCATTTACAGTATTTATTTTCAGTTTCACATACTTGGTACTGTTATCGACCTCGCCGGGGCTGCGTTCATGCCGCAGTAAAGGTACACCGCCATTGATCCTCGCTCTTAGGGTCACCAAAGATTTGGGAAAGCCCGCTTTCTCCCGAGGCTTATCAGTGGTATAGTCCTGTTGTTGTAGGTGTTTACATTCTGTGGTATGGCGGGCCCCGTCCCGCCATTGTTGTCGTATCATTTCTTAGAGTGCAGTGATCGCCGCAAGGTGGCTTTGTGAAAAGGATTAAACTGTTCATTTGTAAAAGTTGTTATTTATATATGCCGAAAGGCAAGTTTTCCTCAGATTACTGTTTTGTACTTCACTTGTTTCATGTATATGTTTTATGTTCCGCTGATTACTCTGATGTTGTGTCACTAGGGTGCCCGGGGTAAGGCACCAGTCACGGGCCCAGTTTCGGGTCGTGACAAGAATGTCAAGAGTATTTACCTCGATAAGCCCAAAATTATCCAAGTTTAATGTCGATCCTGAGCAACGTTTAGCTCCTACTCCGGGTTCTCCAACCCGCTCCAAACAACCCTTAGAAGTTCTACGCAACTTCTTCTTAATACTCCAACCAACTATGGAGATTTTCCTTAGGGTTTCGTTTTGTGACTGAAGGGAAGTATAATAGTATTTCTGGGCTTTTAGTATAAGTGTAACCTTGGAATACTACAAGGTATTTGGGCCAAGGTATTTTGGAATAGTAACTATACTTGGAGAGTATTTCTACCAAGAGGGGGGTAGTATTTTACGAGACAACTCTCGAGAGTGGGTACTCTCGGCAAGGCCACTAGGAGTGGTGTACCCTCGCCAAGGGCCTACTCAAAGGGGGAGGGGGAAGGCTTGGACGAACCATAGAGAGGGAGGGAGAGGGTTTTCAAGACTTAGGGATTTTTGTGGATGAAGAAGTCTTCACAAAGGGGGGGGGGGGTATTTATAGGACAACCAAGGGCCAAGATCAAGCCAAGTGGTAGGCAAGTGTAGGGTGAGGATTTACCCATGTGTACCTTATCCATCTACCACACCAACTATCACAAATATCCTACCTAACCCAAGACCCCAATTCGTCCCACTTGCCGCCCCAAATAACGTCCAATATGAGGGTGACACATGTCACCCTCCCGTTGGTCCAAAATGTTTCATCTCCCGGAAAAATCCGCAAAAATTTGAAATGACATAGCCGTAATTTTCCCTTCGCGAGTCTTGTAAAACGTTTCGTCGAAAAACGATTCTTTTCGGTAGTTGTGAACAAAATTTTCGGCCCTTGCCTACTTTAAGGCTCAAAATTTTCTACGTACGTCCTCACGTACATACTCTTGAAATACGGGGTATAACAATATCCAAGGGACTTATACCTTAAAACGAAACAAGTATCATATACTTAAAACAAGTGAAAAATGTCAAATCTTGTACGTCAACCGTACTACATAGGTACAACTACTCATGCTCAAGAGATAAGAAAACTCCACATACCTCTTCGGTCAATCCACTTGCGAAGCCCAAAATACCGCACGTAATATGTCAACCTATAATGACCATAATACGTTTATTAACTTCTAATTTCAATGTAGAATATTCCAAGTTCAAAGTTACTAATTCCTATGGAAAATTGGGCAGCATTTCCTTTGTTTCTACATACTTTGCCACCTTTTTCAAGGCCGAATTCAACATCCAAACGCCACATTTAAGGCCCAACAATCCAAATATTTCAAAGGGGATTACACACCTAAACTTGGGTGTGTAAAATTCTGCCCCGCAATGTATAATAACTAACTTAACAAGTTCAAGGTAGTTTTTAGGCTACAACATGCTCACATAACCTCTTTAACCAATCCTTTCATATCCAAACCATATTTCTTACATGCAATTAGTATAAGAGCATTATTTACTACTACAAGTTCCTCCTTCTTCACATGCAACACAAATAACTAGCTACAAGAGAAGAATTGTTACCTTAGAGCTTTAGCCAAAATTATTCCAACAACTTTGCTAGCCTCCTTTCCAAGAACACCACCACAATAACTCCTACAAGCTAGCCACAAGCTTCCTTCTTGTCCTAACTTTTCAGATTTTTCCTTAAGCTTTGAATTCCTCTTGGAATTCTAGAGAGAAGTGAGAGCTTTTGCTTAGAGAGAGAGAGGGATTTGAAAGATGACCAAGTCTTCAAGACTTGGTCAATATATAAGACATGCAAAAATCAGATGGGGGGGGGGGACACTTGTCACCCACCCATGACCTCTTTTAAAACAAAAGAGTGCAGAATTTCCCACTTAACTTCGCAGAATCCGCCTCGGCTCCGCGGCCCTGCAGCCGCAAGGCGGGCCAACTGCGGACTTCCCGCGCCGCGACTGAACTTCTCGCTGCGGCGCGCGCCTCGCACGCGGCGCGTGAAACTTCGCGATTTTGAACTCCGCCGCGCCCCGAACTACCCGCCGCGCGCGGCCCGAATCCGGCCAGGCCCCGACCGAAATTTTTCGGCAACCTACTTTAAGTCTTACACGCCAGACGCCCTCATACGCACGGTCCGAACTACGGTATAACATCGACCGGCCCGCGATTGTGCCTACACAGGCACCCTTACAGGTACACATCAGAGATAATCAGCGGAACATACATGAAACTGATAAAATAAAACAACAAGAATTTAAACAACAGGTTAGCCGATAAGGCCACCTCCCTGGACACATATAAAAATACTTAAACAACCGCAGTTACATCCTTTTTTTTTTTACAAACCGACCCACAGGGTATGACTACAGACCTCTAAGAATTACAACTGTGGCGGGACAGGGTCCCGCCATACCCCTGAATGTACATAATCTACAATATCAGGAAAAACCATACCCAAAAGATAAGCCTCCGGAGTGAATGGAGCTTCTTCCCAAAAACCGAACAGAGATCACCAACCTGTGTACCTAACACCTGCGGGCATGAACGTAGCCCCCCGAAGGGGGTCAGTATAACAGGTACTGAGTATGGAACATAAATAAGGTACAATAACCAAATCATAACTGTATAACAAAATGACAGGGGCAAGTATAAAAATGCAATACCAGATCCTACCGTGCCATTTTAACTCCTGAAATCAATCGTATATTAACCGTTCTTTTCCTTCTTTCAATAAAGATTAACGTCATATTCTTACGTACTTACTTTAAGGATTTAGTCAAGTTTATCCACATAACTTACATATCTTACATAACATAATCCGACCCTTTATGGAGGGACTTCTTATTTGGGAGCTTACTTTGATTATCCATACGGGATAACGTAATCCGGCCCATTTGCGGGACACGGTGTACTAATGAATCATGTGACATAATCCGGCCCGCCTGTGGGGCTCAGTGTACTGTGGAATCATGTAGCATAATCCGGCCCGCCTGTGGAGCTCGGTGTACTGTGGAATCATGTAGCATAATCCGGCCCGCCTGTGGAGCTCGGTGTAAGATGACGTAACCCGGCCTATGTGGAGGCTCGGGGTAATATGGCGTAATCCGGCCTATGTGTAGGCTCGGTGTATCTCATAACATAATCCGGCCTATTTGTAGGCTCGGTGTATTTCCTAACATAATCCGGCCTATTTGTAGGCTCGGTGTGATTTTCCTTACATAACATTTTTAAACCATCTTTTCACTTCTTCTTAAGCCGTCATAACAACTTCCCATAAAGCTATTATAACAACCTTTCATTTTAGAGAACTTAAGACACTCTTATTCTTACAACATTAGGAAAACTAGACCCAATAATACTACGTACATACATACTTAAAAAAAATCATAAAACTCCTTTCTTTTTAAAGCTCAAGTCACACACTCTTTTGGAAACCATCTTCTTAACCTTTGAAATAAATTAAGAAGCCATACTTTTTAAAGTTTAGTCATTTCCACTCATAAAATCAAGGCTTATAGTCTTAACCCCTCGTAGCATACACTCTTTAAAATCATATCGCTTAAAACTTCATAATCCTTAAAAGACAATCAAAGTTCATAGTCTTAAAACTTCATAACATACATTCTTTAAAGTCAATTTACTTATACTTAGAAAATCATATCATCAACACTTTAGAAATCAAGTCCCATAACTTGAAAAATAAAGTTTCATACACTCCCAAAACCAAGTAACTTATTCTCTTTAAAACCATATAACTTCCACCGTTAAAATCAAACCCCTTTTCACATATAAATTCAAGTCATTTTTAAACATAAAATCAACTTGCTTACTTTAAATAAATCAAGACACATAGTTTTAAATCAAATCTCATAACTTCCTAACCATTCTTACCAACATCTCCCATAAGACTTGGTAAGGACTTAAGACAATTTAAACATACTCTTAACTTAGAATCAACAATGTGAATACTTCTTAACTTCTAAGAGTAGAAGGAATCATGAAATACTATCACATGGATATTTCATACGTAGGATCATGCCAAAGAAAGAAGAGGTTCACATACCTCGCGACGACTAGCGACAAGTTGCAAAATGCTCCCAAGTACTTTATCCTTGCTAGCTTTCCACCCCTTCAAGTAAAATACGCTACTCATAGTACTTCAACCTATAATGGCCATAATACGTCTATTAACCTCTAGCTTCAAACCTAGAATAATACTAAGTATTCGCTCTCTTAATCTACGGAAAATCGGGCAGCACCTCCTTTGTTTCTATATACTTTGCCACCTTTTTCAAGGCCGAATTCAATAACCAAACATGCCACATTTAAGGCTCAATACAACAACCAACCAAAGGGGATTACACGCCTTACAATACGTGTAAAATTCCGCCCCACAATTCATACTAAGTAGATCAATAACCAAAGCCATTCTCGGCTACTACATACAACAACACAAGTCCTTTCCAATTCCTTTCAATCCATAATGTCGTCCTAACATGTTATATAGTCGCAAACAATTCAAACAACTATAATCCTTTCTTTATATAAATGTTTAATACTAAAACTAGTAACCAATTTGAATTACAATCTTAGGGTTAATCATGCAAATTTCGGATTAGGGTTTCCAATATCCATAACACTTATCAAACTTCATAATATATACCTCATGCTTGCTAATATCCATAGCTACAACAATAAGTAATCTTAATTACTAAAACGACAAGATTTGTTACCTTTATAAGCCCTTATAAATTCCAATATTCAAAGTCGCTCCTTAGCAATTCTTAGCTCCTTTCCTTATGTTCCAATCCGCTCCAACCACTCCTTAGAAACTCATGAAGAACTCCTCTTCAAGTTCCATCTTCAAAGTTGAAGAACACCTTAGGGTTTCGCCTTGCGACTAACGTAAAAACGTCGTTTTTCCGAAATCTTTCTATTGAGATATCCTTACAATACCCTTAGGGACCTTGGGTTAAAGTCTTGTGAGTAAAGAACCAAAATTGCAAAAAAAAATCTTGTTGGAAAAGTGTTTAACCCGAGAGCACACATGGAAGAACAAAAGTTTCTTTAATTTTTCTAAGTGACTAAGTGTTGAAGAAAAGTCTTGCAATAGTGTAGTGTATATATAACACAATGGAGGGCTTAGATTACAACAAATGTGAGGCTAGGATGAAGATCATTAATTAATTAGCCAAGTGGACAAGTTGACTTGGTCAATTTTCTCAAGCTTTGAAGACTTAATCTTCTACATAGGTCAAAGACCATACTACCCTTGTATTATTTCGTCCAAGACCATTGGGGGGTGCCACGTGTCTCCCTCCCATTCGTCCATAAAATTTGGTAACCCTCGTGGGCCTCACAAAACGTAAAATTTCTCGGGTGGGCCCGCGTGACCAAATTCGTAAAAAAAATAAATTTCCATAAAGATAATAAGTTCCATATTCTTCAAATAATGCATTTTGAGAATCCAATTCTCATCAACGAACATTTTTTCCTTTCCGACGTTCGGAAAATTTTTCCGTCGGAAAAACAATTCTTCCTTTCGTACCAATTTTCAAGTCTTGAGTTCTTGCGTCTATTCTCATATACTTGTCCTGAAATTACGGGGTGTAACATTCTTCCCCCCTTAGAAACATTCATCCCCGAATGTTCTTTCAGAGCCCCATCTAAACATTTCTCGGCATAGTCTCATAAAACTGCACTTAGTGAAACCTAATTATGCCACATATGGCCCTAGTACACCGAACTTGCATATTTATCCATCACAAACCAAATGAGGAAACAAATCCAAAGTGTGCACCATCACTATCTACTCACATTCATGGCCTAAAAGGATTATCTTTTCGTACTTCCAACTTACTTCTAGCATACATACATAATCACAATATTACCCGTTCTTGATACTTAAACATACAACAACCTTATCATGCATACAAATCTCTAAAGGGTCGAAGATATACCTGAAATCATATAGGCGGTTCAAAGGACCGCTAAAACTGGGAACTTCCACCACGACCTCTGCCACGACCTGCCGGTGTATGAACATCCTGCCTAGCTATTGAAGGTGAAGAACCCGCAACTGATCCAGTAGACTGTTCTATCCCACCTGTAACTCTCCTACTAGGACAATCCCTCAACATATGGCCCTGACGGCCACAGGTAAAACAGACACCAGTAGCACGAAGACATTCCCCATGGTGATGCCGACCACACTGTGAACACTGAGGGAAGACTGGTCCCGACTGCCTAGAACCCATATGCCTGCGACCAAACTTTGGAGCTCGCCAGCTCACGAGTTACGGTGATCCAACCTCCCGCGGCGAGAAGGAGAACTGCGTGCGGCTGAAATGTAGACCTAGTCGCTGCCGAGCTGTCGCCTCGAAAGTTACCACAAGCTCGCTGCCCGGCCTTGGTCTGGCTGGTCCTCTTTCTCCCTTTCCTCAATCCCCTGTGCATATGTCTGTATCCTGGCAATATCCATACCTGGCTGAAGGGCCACTCCCAGGCAAGCAGTGATCATATAACGGTATAGCCCCATAACATAGCGATCAACTCTATCAGCCATGTCAGCCACAATAGTGTGAGCATACCTGACCAACGAGTCAAACTCCAGGTTGTACTCCCTGATGGTCCTCCCATTCTGCCTCAATGACAAGAACCTATCAACACGGGCTCTCCTCATCTCAGGAGGCAAAAAGTGATCAAGAAAGGCCTCTGTGAACTCATCCCAAACAGCTGGAGGAGCACCCACATCCCTAGACAATTCCCAAGACTCATACCAGTTCAACGCAATATCGCGTAACCGGTAAGAAGCTAGCACCACTGACTCGGTCTCCGAGAGCCTAAGCACCTGCATAGTCCGTCAGACCGCCGATAAACTCCCGAGGATCCTCCTCGATCTCGAACCATAGAACTCGTGGACTACAACCCGGAAAATCCCGAATCCTCAAATCGGCTCAGGGTTAGCTACCTACTCCTTGCCACGCCTCTACCACTATGCTAGTCAATAACCTGACCGCTCTCCATAATCTCTATACTCCGCCCGGCCGAGGGACCGAGGCTCGTGTATCGGAACCCCGGCCGCGTCGCTTCCTCTAATACCGCCACAGAATCGAACTTGCCGCTGACCACAACTCGGGCATAGTCCGAGCACGAGTCCTAGTAACCCTCTCGCACCACTAGCGACTCGCCGCCGCTTTGCCCTTCTGGGCCCTGGTCGCCTTCCGTGGAGGCATAACTGATTCATACACATAAGAATACGTCAGAGACGGATCAACCTAATAACACAGCTCTATTGCACGATCTCAGAGTAAGAAGAATGGAAACCAATCCTAAATGTCCTGCAGCCTCCTGATTATAGATGTGGTGCACAACACACCGATAATCAAGACTCTACTAGACACGGTCTGTAGACACTTTCCGAGGACTAACTGCTCTGATACCACTTTTGTCATGACTCGACCCCGGGCCCGCGACTGGTGCCCTACCTGGGCACCCTTACAGGTACACATCAGAGATAATCAGCGGAACATACATGAAACTGATAAAATAAAACAACAAGAATTTAAACAACAGGTTAGCCGATAAGGCCACCTCCCTGGACACATATACAAATATTTAAACAACCGCAGTTACATCCTTTTTTTTTTTTACAAACCGACCCACAAGGTATGACTACAGACCTCTAAGAATTACAACTGTGGCGGGACAGGGCCCCGCCATACCCCTGAATGTACATAATCTACAATATCAGGGAAAACCATACCCAAAAGATAAGCCTCCGGAGTGAATGAAACTTCTTCCCAAAAACCGAACAGAGATCACCAACCTGTGTACCTAACACATGCGGGCATGAATGCAGCCCCCCGAAGGGGGTCAGTAAAATAGGTACCGAGTATGGAACAGAAACAAGGTACAATAACCAAATCATAACTGTATAACAAAATGACAGGGGCAAGTATAAAAATGCAATACCAGATCCTACCGTGCCATTTTAACTCCTGAAATCAATCGTATATTAACCGTTATTTTCCTTCTTTCAATAAAAATTAACGTCATATTCTTACGTACTTACTTTAAGGATTTAGTCAAGTTTATCCACATAACTTACATATCTTACATAACATAATCCGACCCTTTATGGAGGGACTTCTTATTTGGGAGCTTACATTGATTATCCATACGTGATAACGTAATCCGGCCCATTTGCGGGACACGGTGTACTGATGAATCATGTGACATAATCCGGCCCGCCTGTGGGGCTCGGTGTACTGTGGAATCATGTAGCATAATCCGCCCGCTGTGAGCTCGATTGTGGAATCATGTAGCATAATCCGGCCCGCCTGTGGAGCTCGGTGTACTGTGGAATCATGTAGCATAATCCAGCCCGCCTGTGGAGCTCGGTGTAAGATGACGTAACCCGGCCTATGTGGAGGCTCGGGGTAATATGGCGTAATCCATCCTATGTGTAGGCTCGGTGTATCTCATAACGTAATCCGGCCTATTTGTAGGCTCGGTGTATTTCATTACATAATCCGGCCTATTTGTAAGCTCGGTGTGATTTTCCTTACATAACATTTTTAAACCATCTTTTCACTTCTTCTTAAGTCGTCATAACAACTTCCCATAAAGCTATTATAACAACCTTTCATTTTAGAGAACTTAAGACACTCTTATTATTACAACATTAGGAAAACTAGACCCAATAATACTGCGTACATACATGCTTAAAAAGAATCATAAAACTCCTTTCTTTTTAAAGCTCAAGTCACACACTCTTTTGGAAACCATCTTCTTAACCTTTGAAATAAATTAAGAAGCCATACTTTTTAAAGTTTAGTCATTTCCACTCATAAAATCAAGGCTTATAGTCTTAACCCCTCGTAGCATACACTCTTTAAAATCATATCGCTTAAAACTTCATAATCCTTAAAAGACAATCAAAGTTCATAGTCTTAAAACTTCATAACATACATTCTTTAAAGTCAATTTACTTATACTTAGAAAATCATATCATCAACACTTTAGAAATCAAGTCCCATAACTTGAAAAATAAAGTTTCATACACTCCCAAAACCAAGTAACTTATTCTCTTTAAAACCATATAACTTCCACCGTTAAAATCAAACCCCTTTTCACATATAAATTCAAGTCATTTTTAAACATAAAATCAACTTGCTTACTTTAAATAAATCAAGACACATAGTTTTAAATCAAATCTCATAACTTCCTAACCATTCTTACCAACATCTCCCATAAGACTTGGTAAGGACTTAAGACAATTTAAACATACTCTTAACTTAGAATCAACAATGTGAATACTTCTTAACTTCTAAGAGTAGAAGGAATCATGAAATACTATCACATGGATATTTCATACGTAGGATCATGCCAAAGAAAGAAGAGGTTCACATACCTCGCGACGACTAATGACAAGTTGCAAAATGCTCCCAAGTACTTTATCCTTGCTAGCTTTCCACCCCTTCAAGTAAAATACGCTACTCGTAGTACTTCAACCTATAATGGCCATAATACGTCCATTAACCTCTAGCTTCAAACGTAGAATAATACTAAGTATTCGCTCTCTTAATCTACGGAAAATCGGGCAGCACCTCCTTTGTTTCTACATACTTTGCAACCTTTTTCAAGGCCGAATTCAATAACCAAACACGCCACATTTAAGGCTCAATACAACAACCAACCAAAGGGGATTACACGCCTTACAATACGTGTAAAATTCCGCCCCACAATTCATACTAAGTAGATCAATAACCAAAGCCATTCTCGGCTACTACATACAACAACACTAGTCCTTTCCAATTCCTTTCAATCCATAATGTCGTCCTAACATGTTATATAGTCGCAAACAATTCAAATAACTATAATCCTTTCTTTATATAACAAGCGACGACTAAAACTAGTAACCAATTTGAATTACAATCTTAGGGTTAATCATGCAAATTTCGGATTAGGGTTTCCAATATCCATAACACTTATCAAACTTCATAATATATACCTCATGCTTGTTAATATCCATAGCTACAACAATAAGTAATCTTAATTACTAAAATGACAAGATTTGTTACCTTTATAAGCCCTTATAAATTCCAATATTCAAAGTCGTTTCTTAGCAATTCTTAGCTCCTTTCCTTATGTTCCAATCCGCTCCAAGCACTCCTTAGAAACTCATGAAGAACTCCTCTTCAAGTTCCATCTTCAAAGTTGAAGAACACCTTAGGGATTCGCCTTGCTACTAACGTAAAAACGTCGGTTTTCCGAAATCTTTCTATTGAGATATCCTTACAATACCCTTAGGGACCTTGGGTTAAAGTCTTGTGAGTAAAGAACCAAAATTGCAAAAAACAATCTTGTTGGAAAAGTGTCTAACCCGAGAGCACACATGGAAGAACAAAAGTTTATCTAATTTTTCTAAGTGTTGAAGACAAGTCTTGCACTAGTGTAGTGTATATATAACACAATGGAGGGCTTAGATTACAACAAATGTGAGGCTAGGATGAAGATCATTAATTAATTAGCGAAGTGGACAAGTTGACTTGGTCAATTTTCTCAAGCTTTGAAGACTTAATCTTCCACATAGGTCAAAGACCATACTACCCTCGTATTATTTCGTCCAAGACCATTGTGGGGTGCCACATGTCGCCCTCCCATTCGTCCATAAAATTTGGTAACCCTCGTGGGCCCCACAAAATGTAAAATTTCTCGGGTGGGCCCGCGTGACCAAATTCGTAAACAAAATAAATTTCCATAAAGATAATAAGTTCCATATTCTTCAAATAATGTATTTTGAGAATCCAATTCTCATCAACGAACATTTTTTCCTTTCCGACGTTCGGAAAATTTTCCCGTCGGAAAAACAATTCTTCCTTTCGTACCAATTTTCAAGTCTTGAGTTCTTGCGTCTATTCTCGTATACTTGTCCTGAAATTTCGGGGTGTAACAGACCCATTGTCGCACTTAATTCTCATTCTTGGTCTGAAATAAATCTTACTACCCGAGAAGACCTTATACATCTTAGGTCTCAGCGGTCATCAATATTCTAAAGTTCACAATTATTCTATGTCCCAAGCCTACATTATCAGTCCCCACATACGGGAAATGTAGCTTCTTAATATCTCATAATCATGTTGTCTTACTCACAACAACTCTAATTACTCCATACCATTATTTTTCAAATAAACACTTAAGCGTACAACACAGCTTAATCTAACGACATGGTATGTTTTCAAATAAATTGCACCTGATCTTCTAAGAGTCTAACACAATCTTAGACAGTTCATTACCTCCTGACTGTTCCAAATCAGTACATATATTAAGCCTAGGTGTGAATTCAATAAATTGCTTCACACATTCCAAGCATTTATCAAGGCTTTACCAACTTATGGTAACTCATAATTATTCTAGGCAACACACATATGACCTCAAGTAAATACGCTCGTACATATATACATCATCATAATACCATATATACGATAATTTTACCAACCTGGATACGCAATCCATATAATCCTTCCTGGGTCACTGTTTCCTTTCTCATAGCTGCAATCACAATAATACGTTAGGGAGAGACTACCCTAACAACACAGCTCTATCGCACGATCTCAGAGTGAGAAGAAGGGAAACCAATCCTAAATGTACTATAGCCTCCTGTTTATAGATGTGGTGCACAACACACCGATAAACAAGACTCTACTATACACGGTCTGTAGACATTCCGAGGACTAACTGCTCTGATACCACTCTGTCACGCCCCGAACCCCGGGCCCGCGACTGGTGCCCTACCTGGGCACCCTTCTATTCATACAACACAATAAACCGCGGAAGATAAATAACACATTTTTTTTCTTTAAACACAGGCCAAGCCGATAAGGCTGCCATAATATAAATCACCGAAAGGGTCTACACTGTTCAACAATGTAAATACAACTCTAGCCAGTCCAGCCCACATATGAATATAAACCTCTAAGAATTTGGACAGTAAACTATGACGGGACAAGTGTCACGACCCGACCCCGAGCCGCGACTAGTGCCCTACCTGGGCACCCTTCTAATCATACAACATAATAAACTGCGGAAGATAAATAACACACTTTTTTTTTAAACTAAGGCCAAGCTGATAAGGCTGCCATAATCATAAAAATTACCCGAAAGGGTCTACACTGTTTAACAATGTAAAAAAAACAACTCTAGCCACCCACCACGGATGAATACGCACTCTAAGATTTGAACAAATACTATGACGGACAAGGCCCCGCCGCACTGAATATACATAGCCATGACAACTCAAACATTGGAGCCATCTCAAAATCTTTGAACCAGATCCTAAGCTCGCGGATCCACAATCGTACCTAAACTGCGACATGAACGCAGTTCTCGGGGTCAAGATAACAAAATTTAATATGGAATGAAATAAAGTACAAGAAACAGATCATAATCAGCATAAAAGAATGACAGGGCAAGTATAAAAAGTACATACCAGATCATGCCGTGTCATTACCACTTATGAACTTAATTGCACATCATTATTTTTTCTATTCCATTAAGAGTTATAGCCATATCTTACGTACATACTTAGGAGAAGTCATTGAGTTCATTACCATATAACTTACTTATCTTTCATAACATAATCCGGCCCTTTATGGAGGGACGCATATACTACCCGGCCCAATCTGGGACGCGATTAAGTCACACAAATATCAAAGCGTGCCCGTGGAATCCCCCATCACTGCCGACAGCTATAAGTGTAAAATATAACCATGTGACGCGCCTGTGGCATCCCACCTCACTGTCGGCGTACACATACACAATACATATATATATCTCCTGCCCGTGGAATCCCACATCACTGCCGACAGCCGTAGGTGTAACATATAACCATGTGACGCGCCCGTGGCATCCTACCTCACTTTCGGCGTACATATATACAACACACATATATATATATATATATATATATATATCTATATATATATATATAACGTGGTCGCATGCCCCTAATCCTCATCGTATAAGCATGGCCATAACGTGCTCTCGGCATCCTCATCGTAGCGCAGTCTTCGCCGGGAGCTAGCCCATGGAGTAATAATATAACATGCCCCCGGAATCCCTCATCGTGGGTACATGTCTTCATGGGGAGCTAGCCCATGGAGTAATAGTCGTACATAGCATGGTCTCATGCCCCAAAATCTCTCATCGTATAAGCATGGCCATGGGTAATAAAACAAATCCGGGAATCTAACCCGCCTCCTGGTCACATGCCCCGGAATCCCACATCGTATAAGCATGTCCAAGGATCAATCATAATGGAAGCATACCCGTGGAATCCCACATCACCGCCTCAGACGCCCAAGTAAACTTACAACAAGACAAAAATTCTCCAACTGAGAGTCATGACAACGTAAACATATAATACTTGCACTCAAAGCTATCACAAGCAAACATAGGCAAGTTCATTAAACCTTTAGACTTCCATTTTTATAAACTCATGGCACTTTCGTTTCACACATAAAAATCCGGGAATTTAACCCAAAGTACTACGTGCTTACATTCTTTTCAAAAGACTCATTTTCATATAAAACCCCAAGATACTAACACCCGTAGTATCAAGGCTTGTTTACATTTTACCTAAGTCACTTCACTTTTAGAAATACATTTTCGGCTTCTAAATCAAGTGACTTCTTTCCTTAAAACTTAAGCAATTGATGCTTTTAAATCCATTTGCCTTTCTTTATTTCAAAACATTTATCATTACTTAGAGTAAACCACTCTTTTAACTTTCCATAAAGCTATTATAACCCACTTCCCATAAAGTTGTTATACTAACTTTATACTTTAGGCAAATACATTCTTTTTATAACCAAGAGACTTATACTTTCGAAAACCAAGTATCGTATACTTTCAAAATACTTCAAGTCTCTTATCTTTTAGAATCAAGTTTCGTAGTTCATAGGGGGAGTTAGAGAGATGTTTCTCTCACTAGGCGAAAATGCTCTTAACATTTTTTCCTAGTTGCTCTTCTACGTCTCCCTTCTACATTTCATGTTCACTCTAATTGATTTGTTATAGAATAAAGTATCTTCCTTCTAGCCATGAGAAAGAATACAAAGATTTCTGCCAAAAGAATGAAAGAAATTATTTTGATTGTTCAAGATTACAAGATTCAAGATATGAATTTGAAGTTTGCATTTCTGGGGGGGGGGGGGTAGCTTCCGGCGGTGGCCAGTTTGCCTCTCTGAATATTGTGGAGTATTCGGGACAGGTGGATGTTGCAGGGTTGTTAGCAGGTCAGGAGGGTGATCTTGGTGTGCAAGAGGGTCATGATGGTGGTCTTGGGTTGTGGACGCAGCTCTTGGATTCTCCCAACCTTCCGGTGGCAACCACAGCTAGTGTTCCGGTTGTAACACTTGAAACTGGAAGGGTTACGGGTCTTGACGGATTTCCCGGGTCAAATACGGGTAAGGAGGGTGGTCCCGGGTTGCAAGAGGGTTGTGATGGTGTTAAGGGGCTGTGGTTGAAACCCTTGGGTCACCGTTCTATAGTGTTTAAGTCCAGAGTCGCTTTTCCGGCAGACTCCTTGGTAGTCGGAAAGGCAGCTGCGGTTCCGGTTGCCTCTCTTGACTCTGGGGGGGTCGCGGATCTTGATGGGGATCACGGGTCGAAAGTGGGTATGGAGGGTGGTCCCGGGTTGCAGGAGGGTGGTGTTGATGTTCTTGATTTGCGGTTTGAACCCTTGGATCGCCGATCCTTGGTTTCTGAGTACAAAGGGGGTTTTCCGGCGGGCACTTTGGATGCCAAGGTAAAAGCGGGTCTCAAGGTTTGTCTCGGTCGGGCGCGGTCTGGCGGTGGTCATGGGCTGCTGATGGGTCACGTTGGTGGTCACGGGTCATGGCTGCAACCTAAGGGCCTTGTAGAGCCCGATGATGGTTCATTTCCCATGGTTTTTGGTAATTCAAATCATGTGGAAGTCGAAAAGCCTACCCTTCAAACGAGACTTGGTAAATTGGGGAATTTAATTGCTGAGAGAACCAAGGAAACATCTCATTCAATGGGACATCGAAACTTGAAAAGGGTGAGAACCGAAGAGTCAACTCTTCTAATGAATTCTAAGGTTACGGAAACCAAAGGGGCAGCTCGTCAAAAGAGGTTTGGAAACTTGATGGCTACGGGATTCGAAGGGACTACTCTTCAAACAACTTTTGACACTGGATGGTCTGCGGATCTTGATAGAGATCCCGGGTCAAAGGTGGGTATGGTGGGGGGTCCCGGGTTGCAAGAGGGTCGTGTTAGTGGTCATGGGTTGTGGATGGAATCCATGGGTCACGGTATGAAGGGTAATCATATGAAGGATAATGGTGTGGCTTATAGTTGTTTTCCGACTGGCAACATGGAGGTCGGAGATGAAACGGGTCTTGTGGATGATCCAGGGTCGATGGCGGGTCAGGTTGGTGGTCATGGGTCAGTGTTCATGTCCACGAGGCATCAGTCAAAGGTTGGTGAAGCCGTTGGGACTTCTTTTCCCACAGACATTGAGTTTGCAAATGTTGCGGTTTCCGAAGCCCCACCCCTTCTCGAGGGAATGTCGGGTCGCATGGATGGGCATGGGTTGATGGAGGATCAAGAGGGTGGTTCCGGTCGGGCGAGGGTCGGCGGTGGTCATGGGCTGCTGATTGGTCACGTTGGTGGTCGTGGGTCATGGCTGCAGCCTAAGGGTCTTCGGTTAAAGAATGTAGTGCCCGATGATGGTTCATTTCCCATGGTTCTTGGTAGTACAAATCGTGTGGAAGTCGAACAGCCTACCCTTCTAACGAGACTTGGTAATTTGGTGCATTTAATTGCTGAGAGAACCAAGGAAACATCTCATTCAATGGGACATCGAAAATTGATAAGGGTGAGAACCGAAGAGTCACCTATTCTAACGAATTCAAAGGTTGCGGAAACCAACCGGGCCCGTGACTGGTGCCCTACCTGGGCACCCTTCTACCTTAGCAACTAAGTAAACTGCGGAAATTAAATAACACCTCATTTTTATTTTCTTAAAACCAACGTACGTGCAAGGGCAAAGCCGACAAGGCTGCCATAATAAACGTAAGCGAAAGACACTACAACGTACATGAGTCCAATCCCACATATGAATACAGACCTCTAGGAGTTAAACTGAACCATGACGGGACAAGGCCCCGCCGTACCCAAAACTGTACAAAGCCTGTACTGAAGGACATATACCAAAGATAAACTCCGGAATAGAGGGAGCTATCCAAAACCCTGAGCAGGATCCTACACCTGCCGATCACCGAACTGCGTACCTAAACTCGCAGATGTAACGCGGCCCGGCGAGGTCAAGATGAAGAATGTACCAAGTATGTGGAATGAAGTACTGTAATGAAATCATAAGTCTAAACAAAGCAGAGACATGTATGATAGCCAACCTACGCATACAATACATAAGCGGTCATATCAAGTCGTGGACGCAGCCCTCAAAGTCACTACTCAAATATAACTATGGGTCTCACGCCCATAATATCAATCATGCCCGTGGAATCCTTCCTCACCGCGATCCATGATATAACATAACACCAATAGGCATACATGAACACCAAGTCCCACTCGTGTTCTAAAATCAGACGGGCAGGTAAACGAACAGTGGTATAACGTCTTGGGGTTTACCCTCATTTATACTCGACTCGGGCGAGGTGGTAAAGGGGTATAACGTCTGGGCTTGCCTCATTTATACTCTTACCCGGAGAAGGTGGTATAACGTCTGGGCTTGCCTCATTTATACTCTTACCCTATCTCAACCGGCCACAAACAACACATAAAACAGGTGGTACAACGTCTTGGGGGTTTACCCCTCACTTATACTCTTACCCTGGAGAAGGTGGTACAACGTCTTGGGGGTTTACCCCTCACTTATACTCTTACCCTATCTCGACCGACCATCAAACAAGACATAAGCACTACCATGTCTTCTATAAAAATCCGGGAATTTAACCCAAGTACTACAAGTAACGGAAGCATACCCGTGGAATCCCACATCACCGCTTGCAGACGTCCCAAGAACTTACAACAAGACACCACTTCAACCGAGAGTCGCGGCAACTTAATAAAACATAATACTTGCACTCAAAGGCTATTACGAGCACATATAGGCAAGTTCTCAATTAACCAAGCCAAAGTACTTATCAAGGCACACATAGGATAATTCTCATTTAACAAGCCAAAGTACTTATCAGGGCACAAATAGAATAAATTCTCATTTAACAAGCCAAAGTACTTATCCGGGCACAAATAGAATAAATTCTCATTTAACAAGCCAAAGTACTTATCCGGGCACAAATAGAATAAATTCTCATTTAACAAGTCAAAGTACTTATCAAGGCACACTTAGACAAATTCTCCATTTATCAAGCCAAAGTACTAATCAAGGCATACATAGAATAATTCTCTTTTAACAAGTCAAAGTACTTATCAAGGCACACTTAGACAAATTCTCAATTTATCAAGCCAAAGTACTACGTACGTACATTCTTTTATAAAAGACTCCTTTCTATGTAAAGCCCCAAGATACTAACACCCGTAGTATCAAGGCGTGTCTATTTTTCAAAGTAAGTTACTACACTTTTAGAAAACTCATTTCAAAGCTTGAAATCAAGTAACTCCAAATTTTCACAATCTAGGCAACTTATGCCGATTAATCAAAATAGACAACTTTCTAAACCTTCCATAAAGCCGTTATAACCAACTTCCCATAAAGCCGTTATAACCCTTTATGGTTTTAGACGTATCCATTCCTTCAATAACCAAGAGACTTATGCTATTAAAACCAAGTATCACATACTTACAAATCAAGTTCTTAATAGTTAGAAAACAAGTTTTCTTCTACTTTTTAAACCTCAAGTAACTTCACCCTTAACACAAGTTACTTCTCTTAAATCATGTCATTTCTCCTCTTTTTAAATCAAATAAGTAAATCACTTTGACTTCTAAAGTCATTATAATGACCTTTAGGTTTTAGAACTAAGGCACTAGCCAAAAGATTTGGAAACCACTTCCTTTTTAAGACTACATGTACTTTAAGTAAAAATACCTTCACTTTTAAGAATCCAAACTTCATCAAGAAAATGGATTCTACAACTTACAATCTAAACATCAAAGTACAATCAAGGAAGTACATAGAACAAATTCTATTTTAGGCAATCCAAATACAACCAAGGAATGGATCATTTAAGGAGTAGAACCTACTTTCTTTATCTTAAGGAATCATGCTAGAAGAGGAGATAGTTCACATACCTTTTCGGCTAAATCCACAAGCTAAGCCGAATACACCGTACGTAGAAGTGTCAACCTATAATGGTCACAACAAGGCTATCAACTTCTAGTCTCTATGTAGAATAATACTAAGTATTTAGTCTCTAATTCTACGGAAAATCGGGCAGCACTTCCTTTGTTTCTACGCACTTTGCCACCTTTTTCAAGGCCGAATACAATAACCAACAAGACACATTTAAGGCTCCAAACAACAACCAAACAAAGGGGATTACACGCCTTACAATACGTGTAAAATTCCGCCCCACAATTCATACCAAATAGTATAATACTACACTAGCCATTCTCGGCCAACAATGACTCAACATAAGTCCTTTCCAATTCTTTTTACAATTCCAAGTTCTAAGGTCAAACATGTTATATAGTCTAAACAACTTCAACAACTACAATTTCCTTCCTTATACAACATGCGACGACTTAAACGAATAATCAACTTGAATTGTAGTCTTAAGGCTAACATACTAGTTTTCGGATTAGGGTTCCAATAGCCAATAACCATATCAAACTTCATACTATATAACTCATGCTTGCTAATAACCATAGCTACAATGATAAGTAAACCTTAATTGCTAAAACGACAAGAATATACCTTTATAAGCCCTTAAAATTTCCAAGATCCAAAGTCGCGCCTTAGCAATTCTTAGCTCATTTCCTTAAGTTCCAATCCGCTCCAAGCATTCCTTAGAGGCCTATGAAGAACCCTTCTTCAAGTTCCAACTTCAAAGTTGAAGAACTCCCTAAGTTTCCGCCTTGCGACTAACGTGAAAACTCCGTTTTTCCGAAATCTTTCTATTGAGATATCCTTACAAAACCCTTAGGGACATTGGGTTTAAGTCTTGTGGCTAATGGATCAAAAACTAAATTTTTTTGTGTGGACATGGATGCAAACCCGAGAGCTCCTCTTGCTAAGCTCAAGTTTTCTAAAATTTTTCTAAGTGTTAAAGAGCTAGTCTTGCACTAGTAGGATATATATAACACATTGGAGGGTTAAGATTGCAACACAAGAGTGGTTAGGATTTAAAATCACATGGATTAAGCCTAAGTGGCAAGTTGACTAGTCAATTATGTCAAGCTTTGAAGACTTATCTTCCAAGATGTTCAATGACCATAATACCCCTCCTCTAATTCGACCAAGACCACTTATGGGGGTGCCACGTGTCGCCCTCTCATTCGTCCATAAAAATTCCGTAACCCTCGTGGGCCCCGCAAAACGTAAAATTCCTCGGGTGGGCCCCACGTGACCAAATCCGTAAAAATAAATTTCCATAGTGTTAATAAGTTCTATACTTTACAAATAATACATTTTCAGAATCCAATTCTCAACAACGAACATTTTTCCTTTTCGACGTCCGGAAGACTTTCCGTCGGAAAAACAATCATTCCTTTCGTACTAATTTCCAAGTCTTGTGTTCCTTACGTACATTCACTTACACATGTCCTGAACTTACGGGGTGTAACAGCTGCAGCCTAAGGGTCTTCGGTTAAAGAATGTAGTGCCCGATGATGGTTCATTTCCCATGGTTCTTGGTAGTACAAATCGTGTGGAAGTCGAACAGCCTACCCTTCTAACGAGACTTGGTAATTTGGTGCATTTAATTGTTGAGAGAACCAAGGAAATATCTCATTCAATGGGACATCGAAAATTGATAAGGGTGAGAACCGAAGAGTCACCTATTCTAACGAATTCAAAGGTTGCGGAAACCAAAGGGGCAGCTCGTCAAAAGAGGTTTGGAAACTTGATGGCTACGGGATCCGAAGGGACTACTCTTCAATCAAGTCTTGGAAGATCAACTTATGTGGAAATCGAAGGGTCACTCTTTTCCAATTCGCCTATGACCTCTCATTTGGTCTCGGCCAATGGAGCATTTAATGCCAAACGACTTGAGCCATTTATGGCAACCTTTCCCAATAGTGCACTACTCTTGAATTCCCCAACGAATGCATCTAATGCACCTACTAAGCGTGCAAGGAGTTTTAATTCAACGTAAGAAACTTATGCAGAAATCTTTACAAGTCCTCGTCTAGAATCAAAAGGACTTAAATCTATTATGATCTTATCCCCTCTTGTAATGGCACCTTTGAGTGACCACTGCTCCCCTCCCCCATTTCTTGTTTGCATAACGTTGAGGATTGAGAACCCTCAATGACTGATTGTAGCCATCTTTATTTCCGTTATTAGTAATAATATTTGCATTTACCTAAAAAAAAAAAAGTTTCGTAGTTCATAGTCTTAACACTTCATAACGTAAACTCTTTAAATTAAGCAACATATGCCTTATATGTGTGAATAGGTTATACTTATTTATAACGATTTTAATCAAGTAGCCATGATCTAGAAAATGTAATACAATTTTGTCTTATCTTAGCTTCTATGCAGATGGAGAATTATACTCATTTTAACTTAATTGATTACCATTACATTTTCCTTTATTAACGCTGCAGTGGCTTGTTCGATACTTATTCTCATTTGTGCCGTAACTTAGCCAAGTCAACTTGGCTCCAAATACCTCCTAACGACTCTTACCAACATCCCCCATAAGACTTGGTAAGAACTTAGGATAACTTAGACATAACCCTTACGTAGAGTAAATCAACATACATACTTCTTAACTTCTAAGAGTAGAAGGAATCATGAAATAATACCACATGTATATTCCATACATAGAATCATGTCTAAAGAAGGAAGAGGTTCACATACCTCGCGACGATTATCGACAATTAGCAAAATGCTCCGAAGTACTTCAACCTTGATAGCTATCCATTCTTCAAGTAGAATACGCTATACTTAGTACTTCAACCTATAATGGCCATAACACGTACATTAACCTCTAGCTTCGAACGTAGAATATTCTAAGTACAAGGTCACTAAATTCTACGGAAAATCGGGCAGCACTTCCTTTATTTCTACATACTTTGCCACCTTTTTCAAGGCCGAATTCAATAACCAAACACGCCACATTTAAGGCTCAATACAACAACCAATTAAAGGGGATTACACGCCTTACAATACGTGTAAAATTCCGCCCCACAATTGACATTAAACTAGTCCACAATACAAATGCCAATTTCGGCCAAAAGGTGCAACAACTTATCAACCTTTTCAATTCCTTTTCAATCCAACCTCTTAGGCCTAACATGTTATATAGTCATAAAAAACTTAACAATTATAATTCCTTCCTTATATAACATGTGACGATTAAACTAATAATCCAATTAAATTGAAATCTCAAGGCTAAACATGCTAGTTTTCGGATTAGAGTTCCAATATCCAAAACACTTATCAACTTCATAATAAAAACACCTCATGCTTGCTAATATCCAAAGCTACAACAATAAGTAATCTTAATTACTAAAACGACAAGAATTATACCTTTTCAAGCCCTTAATCTTCCCAAGATTCAAAGTCGCTCCTTAGCAATTCTTAGCTCCTTTACTTGTGTTCCAATCCGCTCCAAGCACTCCTTAGAAGCCTATGAAGAACTCATCTTCAAGTTCCAACTTCAAAGTTGAAGAACTCCTTAAGTTTTCGCCTTGCGACTAATACGAAAACGCCACTTTTCCGGGATCTTTCTATTGAGATAACCTTACAATACTCTTAGGGACCTTGGGTTTAAGTCTTGTGAATTATCATCCACAATTGCAAAATTTTGTCTTCAAAAATGAGCCTAAACCCGAGAGCCCCCTCCCTTTGTTCTTCAATATTTTCTTGAAATATGACTAAGTGTGGAACTAGTCTTGCTACTAGTATGTATTTATAACACTATAGAGGGTCAAGACTTAAACAAATGGGTGGCTAAGATGAGTTTCACTAGGATCAAGCCCATGTGGCCCTTGACTTAGTCAACAATGTCAAGCTCTAGCCTAGCAAGACATGCTCATCTTCACAATGGTCAAATGACCATTTTGCCCTTGCATTAATTCGACCAAGCCATGTGGGGGTGCCACGTGTCGCCCTCCCATTCGTTCATAAAATTCGTAACCCTCGTGGGTCCCACCAAACGTAAAATTCCTCGGGTGGGCCCCACGTGACCAAATCCGTAAAAATAAATTTCCATAATGATAATATATTCTATAATCCTTAATTAATGCATTTTGAGAATCCAATTCTCACTAACGAACATTTCTCCTTCCCGACGTTCGGAAGATTTTCCGTCGGAAAAACAATTCTTCCTTTCGTACCAATTTCAAGTCTTGAGTTCCTTACGTACATTCTCTTAAACATGTCCTGGAGTTACGGGGTGTAACATTCTTCCCCCCTTAGAAACATTCTTCCCCGAATGTTCTTTCGGAGTCCAATCTAATTAGATAGCGACATAGTCTCCTTTTACTACACCCTTCATACAACATATGCCACCCATGGCCACATAGCAATACTTATACTAAGATGTCAACCTTGGCACTCACGAAGCCAACTAGTCCATACTCATAATGACCTCAAAGTCTGTCGTAATCATCTCTACAAGGTCTACTAGGGTCTGACGATCAGATAATCACCGAAATTCTCATATACCCGCCGCCTACCACTCCAAACACTCACGTGTAGTTACCTCGAAAGGTTCTTATGGATTCGTGCTCTACTCCTTTACACTTGGTTGTTATCTTTCTTCGGGTCGCATTACTCTTCCGCATTTCCAACTCATACTAGCATACATACATGACTTCCATACCGATTCGCCTCTAATCTTTGGAGTCACTCTATAAAACAATATAAGGCCATTTCCGCCACGACTGTTCCGGTGGAACGCGCCCACGAACCCGTAAAAACAATTAACTAGACTTGGGCATTGCACCCTCGTGACTCGCTACCCAGCGTAACTACTACCAACCGATCACACTCCATTTCAAAGCTGGGTGACCTCACAGTCCTCACCCCGCCCCACCGTCCCACTTAACTCTTATTCTTGGTCTATAATAAATCTTTCTACCCGAGAAGACCTTGTACATCTAAGGTCTCAGCGGTCATCAATATTCTTAGGCTCGCAATTTCCATGCTCCAAGCCTACCTTACCAGTCCCCCCCGTAAACGGGTACAATAACTTCTCATAATAACAATCGTGTCGTCTTGATCACAACAACCATTACTTACCCTATACGGACCTCATCCGTACAATTCTCTTAAGCCTACCACGTAGCTTAATATATTAACATGGTATTCCATAAAGTTTCTTAACATGACTTCTTAAGGGTTCACCGCCTCTATCGCATGACTCATCCTTTCCCAATTATCTCAAAATAAAAAATAAGACCTTGGCGAGAATTCATTAACTGTTTCATACCTTCCCGGTATCTAGTTAGTCTTTACCAACTCTTGGAAATCTAAAATCATTCTAGGAAACACGCGTCTGACCCTCATACATAACTCCGTATAGATGTATATCACAATACCAACTATACTATATTCATTACCAACCTGGATACGCAATCCACATAGTCCTTCATGGGTCATCACGCTTTCTCAGAATGCAATCAACATAACTCGTTAGGGGGAGACGACCCTAACAACACAACTCTATCGCACGATCTCAGAGTAAGAAGAATGGAAACCAATCCTAAATGTCCTGCAGCCTCCTGATTATAGATGTGGTGCACAACACACCAATAATCAAGACTCTACTAGACACGGTCTGTAGACACTTTCCGAGGACTAACTGCTCTGATACCACTTTTGTCACGACCCGACCACGGGCCGCGACTAGTGCCCTACCTGGGCACCCTTCTAATCATACAACATAGTAAATTGCGGAAGATAAATAACACATTTTTTTTTAAACTAAGGCCAAGCCGATAAGGCTGCCATAATCATAAAAATTACCCGAAAGGGTCTACACTGTTTAACAATGTAAAAAAAACAACTCTAGCCACCCAAATTTACGATGAATACGCACTCTAAGATTTGAACAAATACTATGACGGACAAGGCCCCGCTGCACTTCGAATATACATAGCCATGACAACTCCTAACATTGAGCCATCTCAAAATCTCAACCAGATCCTAAGCTCGCGGATCCACAATCGTGTACCTAAACTGCGGATATGAACGCAGCTTCAAGGGGGTCGATAACAAAAATTTAATATGGAATGTAAATAAAGTACAAGAAATGATCATAACTGTACAAAAGAATGACAGGGGCAAGTATAAAAAGTACATACCAGATCCTGCCGTGTCATTACTACTTATGAACTTAATTGCACATCATTATCTTTTCCATTCCATTAAGAGTTATAGCCATATCTTACGTACATACTTAGGAGAAGTCATTGAGTTCATTACCATATAACTTACTTATCTTTCATAACATAATCCGGCCCTTTATGGAGGGACGCATATACTACCCGGCCCAATCTGGGATGCGATCAAGTCACACAAATATCAAAGCGTGCTCATGGAATCCCACATCACTGCCGACAGCTATAAGTGTAAAATATAACCATGTGACGCGCTCGTGGCATCCCACCTCACTCTCGGCGTACACATACACAATACATATATATTGTTATACCCCGTATTTCCAGAGTATGTACGTAGGGACGTACGTAGAAAATTTGAACTTTTAAATAAGGCTTGGCCGAATTATTTTTGTGCACAACACCCGATTAGAGTCGTTTTTCGACGAAACGTTTCCATTTTTCGTAGGGAAAATTCCGCTATGTCATTTTTAATTTTGCGGATTTTTCCGAGAGGCGTAACATTTTGGACCAACAAGAGGCGCCACTTGGCACCCTCTCATTGCGGCGTAGAGTGGACGAATTGCTTGGCTTTTGTCAAGTAGTTGGTAGGATATTTTGTGGGTAGATGGATAAGGTGCACTTGGCATGATCTAGGCCCTACACTCGCATAGCACTTGGCTAGATCTTGGCCATTGGTTGGCCTTGGCTTGTACTATAAATACCCCCCTTTGGAAGACTTCTTCATCCATTCCAAAAATTCCTTAAGTGTTAAAATCCTCCATTCCCTTTGTAGTTGTTTGCCCCACCCTCCCCTTTGAGAAGGCCTTGGCCGAGAGTTCTTTCCCCTCGTCGAGTCCCCAGTGGGTAGGCCGAGGTATACACCCCCTCTTGGTAGAAATACTCTCAAAAGTATTGTTATAATGCCCAAATTACCTTAGCCAGATACCTTGTAGTATTCTAAGGTTATACCTATACAAAGCCAGTTATATCACACACGACCCGATCCGGCCCGTGATCGTGCCTTACCCTGCACCCTAGTGATACAACATCAGAGAAAACCAACGGAAATAAAAACTTAAACAGGAACATGAGACAAGATAATAAAACCGGCCAACCAAACGGTTACCTTCCAATAAAATATATATAAACAACTCTTTCAAAACGAACAGTTTAAACCTTTTTTACAAAACCCCGCCACACAAAGGCTGCACTTAAGATTTACAACAACTATGACGGACAGGCCTCGCCATACCCTCGAATGTACAAGAACCTACAACTCGTGGAACACATACCAAAAGATAAGCCTCCAAGGAACGGCTTCCCAACGCTGAAAGGTGATCCTAAGAGCGGGATCGACACCTAACGATTTCTACTGCGCAGATTGAACGCAGCCCGGGCGAGGTCGATAACAGTACCAAGTATGTGAAATCAGAATATCAGAAATGAAATCATAATAGTCTATATAAAGCAGAGACATGTATGATGACCAAACTACGACATAACATATAACTAGTTACATCAAGTCGTGGACTCACGCCTCCAAATTATCACTCGTGCGTGGAATTTCTTCCTCATCGCGCATAGCTTATGATATGACAATACCAAGGAGTATACATGAACACCGTGTCCCACTGTCATAAAACCGTATAGGACAAGTATAACTACCGATCCGACCGTACCAATAATATAATGCAACCAAAACACGGCCGACACGGGCAAGTGCGAGCCGACATCAGGATACCAAGGCCGGCCACGTGTCGGCCGGGCAAGTACGAGGGCTGACCACCGGGGACCAAGGTCAGACACGAGACTTCGTCACTACACCGAACGGGCAAGTGCGAGGGTCGACACGTACCAAGGCCGAATCACCATGAGACGGCAAGTACGAGCCGACCACGGGGACCAAGGCCGAACAAGAAGAAACCTCATGGAGAGCTAGTCCGTAAAATAACCATTCTTGCACAACCAAGGCTATCACCACAAGCATAAGCAAGTTACGCAACAACAAGCATAGGCAAGTTACACAACACAAGCATAAGCAAGTTACACAACAACCAGTATAGGCAAGTTACACAACACAAGCTACTTCCATTTTATGCCAAAGTCCGGGTTTTTAACCCTAAAGTACTACGTACGTTAAATTCCTTTTAAAGAGATCCATTCCTTTTATAAAAGTCACCCGATGTCCGTAGTATAAAAATAGAGTGACGAACATTGTTAAGTAAACAAAAGGCTTTCCTTTGTAAAAATCAAGTAACAACCTTATTTTCCAAACGTTCAAGTTTGCCTAATTTCAAATGCTCAAGTTTCTCATTTTTAGAAAAGGTTTCGTAGTTCCTAGTTTTAATCCTTTAAAACATAATTCTCCTTTAATGATTTGAGAAACGTATGCCTTATATGTGAGTAGTTTATTCTTGTTTATAATCGATCTTATTAAGCAGCCATGATCTAGGATATGTAATATCATTTTGTCTCATCTTAGCTTCTATGCAGATGGAGGTTTCTACTGGTTTTAATACAATACTTCATTATTCAATACATTCTCCTTTATTAACGCTGCAGTGGTCTGTCGATACACATTCTGATTTCCGAAATCAGTAAAACATTATCCCTTTAAATAAAACCAAGTACTCATTACTCACGAATGAGGTTTCACACAAACATCCACATTAAAACAAATAAGTTAAGTCTCTTATCTTATAAGATCAAGTCTTTTAACTTCTAACATCAGTAAACCATTTTCTTTACCTTTCTTAAGACATTATACCTAACTTCCCATAAGCTAGTATAACTCTTTTTTAAAACCTTTAAAACCAAGTGTTACTCTCCCTTCAAAACGATTTATAACTCTTTTGAAATACATCAAGTTCTTTATTATAACTAGCCAGTTATAATTCACATCAGTTACCTTTAAAACCATAAAGTATTTTCTTACCTACATAAAGCTGTTATAACCAACTTCCCATAAAGCCGTTATAACACTTTATGTTTTAAAAACAATCAAACACAGTTAACACATGTACGTCTACCGTACTACATAGTTCACACATATCATGCTAGAAGAGATAGGAAGAGGTTCACATACCTCGCGACGAGTGCCGACTAATAGCAAAACGCTCCAAGTACTTCAAACCGTCGGCTACTCCTTAAGCCACGTAGATCGCACCACACGTAGTACTTCAACCTATAAGGCCACAAGGCGCTTATTAACATCTAGATCTCATCGTTCCATATTCTACATAAAATTGGCAAAGACTCTCCCGCAAACAAGTTAAACTCCTCCTTTAACGAGGCCGGCTACCAAGCCAACCAGTGGGGGTTTGTACGCCTAACCGACATGTACAATTCTACTCACAAAGAATACTACACAAGTCTCATCTGAATACACCCTATGTAGTTCTGATTCGCCACTTCTTTAAATTCAGGCTTAAGTCGCAAGACATTGCCATAAGTAGTATTCAGGCTTAAGTCAAAAGACATTGCCACAATTATAATCAGTTCTATATATAGTATACTTCAACTATATATTGCTACAACAAGTAATTCCCAATTACAATAGAAGGTCAAGAGTGTTTACCTCGATAAGCCCAAAATTATCCGAGTTTATATGTCGATCCTGAGCAAGGTTTAGCTCCTACTCCGCTCAGGCCCGCCTCCAACCAACCCTTAGAAGTTCTAACCAACTTCTACTTATAACTTCAACTACGGGTGAAGATTTACTTAGGGTTTCGTTTTAGCGACTGAGGGAAAGTATAATGGTATTTTCTGGGCTAGTATAAGTGTACCCTTGGGAATACTACAAGGTATTTGGGCCAAGGTATTTGGACATAACAACAATACTAGGAGAGTATTTCTATACCACTACAAGGGGTATTTATACGAGACAACTAGGCTAGGGGGGGGGGTACCCCACGGCCAAACACCACAAAGGGGAGGGGGGGCTCTCGGCCAAAGGCCACTAGGAGGGGGAGGGGGAGAGGCTTTGGACGAGAACCACAAGAGGGAGGGAGTATTTTGAGACTTAGGTAGATTGCTCAATTTTTGGATGAAGAAAGTTCATCAACTAAGGGGGTATTTATAGGTCAAGTGAAGGCCAACCAATGGCCAAGATGAAGACAAGTGTGGTGCAAGTGTAGGGCTAGATTTCCACCATGTGTACCTTATCCATCTACCACACAACTTGCACAAAATATCCTACCAACTACACAAGACCCAATCGGCCAAGCATTACCGCCCACTTCATCCAATGTGAGGGGGCCACATGTCACCCTCCCGGTGGTCCAAAATGGTTCGTCTCTCGGCAAAATCCGCAAAAATTATAAATGACATAGCCGGAATTTTCCTACAAAGTCGTGGAAACGTTTAGATGAAAAATGACTCCTAACGGTAGTTGTGTACAATATTGAAACTAGCCAACTTAAGGCTTAAATTATAATACGTACGCCCTCACGTACATACTCTGGAAATACGGGGTATAACATTCTCCCCTCCTTAGAAACATTCGTCCCGAATGTTCCTTCTCAAGACGGATAATGATAGAGTTCTTCTAATAAGTTGCCAACGCCACAACTGGCCACGAAACACCCGCGTAAATGCTTACATCCAAGTCCACGAGGAAACACCTCTAACATCACAAACTTTTGTCACTTTGCCGCGAGGTTCTAGTGTCACTCCGGCGACCCAACAAATGGTACCGGGCTGCATGCGATTCCTGAGGTCTAAAATATACATCCATCGCACCTTCTCTCTTCACAAGAAATGATCATATCTATGCTCGCAATACATGCTCGCCTCTACCCTTACTCGTCGTACTCTTCTCGAACACTTGAACTCTTCTAGTATACGTACCACACTTTAGTCAACGCTTCTGTTTCCAACCTCGAGCCACTACCTCCAAAATTGGTCATCTTACTAGAATAACTTCTTTTCTAAGGCCATTCCCGTCCTTAACGAACCGATTATTGTCGAACATACACACGAAATCATAAGATGGTCATCTAAACTTGCGCCTAGCACCTCGTGACCCTACCACCGGCGGGACCACGGAGCTGACCCCACTTTGAAACCGGCCGCGGGTTGGCCCTCAACATGGCCCCAACCCGATCCACTAACGCATCACGCTCTTGTTCCCCGACCCGGAACAATCTTACCTCAACAGGTCATGAAAGCTACCACTTCCATTTAACACTACTCAAGGAAATTATCACACAACACATTCTAGGCATAAAATGTATTCCGACAAGGATCACTTGCAAAATCTGGTACTCAAGACGACCTTACATCTAAGGTCTCAACATGAAATATTCTAAAGTTCACACTTTCCATGCCCCCCATACAAATCCTTTCAACTAGCCAAGCTTTCTAACTCATAACCATCATAACGCTATCCGAACGTAGCACACAATAATAAGGTCATCATATCATGCATACAAATCTTTAAAGGGTTAAGGATATACCTGAAAATAGGCGGTTCAAAGGACCGCTAAAATCGAACTTCCACCGCGACCTCACCGGCTCCGCCGTACGAACATCTGCTGGCTATGGAAGGTGAAGAACCCGCAACTGCTCTAGTAGTCCATGCTATCCTGCCAGTGCTACCCCTGGTCGGACAGTCTCTTGCCAGATGGCCCTGTTGGCCGCAAAAATAACAATCCCCCGAGTTAGTACGACACTCTCCTTTATGAAGCTTTCCACAACGCCACACCGAGACAAGGGCAACCTCATCCGCGAGCACTCTCGCTCTCGAAAATCTGAAACACAGGAGCCACGACCGCCTCTGAATATCTCGAAGGTCCCGGCGCCGTGGAGGACCACTCATCTTGGGGCGCATAATCGCTCTCACGAGGCGGTCCGCCTCGAAAGTCACCAAAGGACCTGCTGCTCGCCTCTTTCGCGACCGGTCATTCCGTCGATTTATCCTCTCCTCACATCGGTGCATAAGCTGCGTGCGGCAATGTCCATGCCCACAAGAGCTACACGAACAACTTCGCTAGGTGATCATCGAGCCTCAGAACAAATCGGTGCACTCGATCCTCCATACTAGCTACCAACGCGGGACGTCACGCCAATGAGTCGAACTCCACATTGTACTCCCGAATCAGACGCCTCGCCAGAACACCAAAAATCTGTCGCCCGAGCCCTCCTCATCCGCGAGGCAAGAAATGTGCAAGAAAGGCCTCCGAGAACTCGTCCCCATAAAGCCGGAAGTGCATGCTCTCCCGACAGCTCCCACGAATCAAACCGATCATGCGGTATCACGCGGTGATGCGAACCTAGACCACCGACTCGGTCTCCGATGCCTTGATCACTCTACGATCCGTCAGAATCGCTTCGGATGAACTCCTGCGGATCATCCTCGTGCCTCGACCCATAAAACTCGGGCGGCCTACAACTCGTAAAATCCCGTAGCCTCGAACTATCCGATCTAGGGTGAACCATCGGTGCTCTCGAAGCCGCTGCGTCCACTTATCCTCAAGTCCGCCACAACTCGCCATTAATCGGGCCAGCTTTGTAACTCATCTCCTCTCGCCTGCATCGCGGATCGAGGCTCGTCTTGTGGTCTCTCGCCCGCTTTACTCGCGACTCCTCTCACGCTTTGCCCTTCCGCCCGGTTGCCTTTTACGCGAGGCATAATCGTAAAACGAAGTATGTCGGAGGGTCCAATCTTATCACACGGCTACAAGGCACGATCTCGAATGAGAAGAATGGAAACCAATCCTAAATGTCTCAGCCTCCCGATTATAGATGTGGTGCACAACACATCGATAATCAAGACTCTACTAGACACGATCTGTAGACACTTTCCGAGGACTAATCGCTCGATACCACTTCACACGACCGATCCGGGCGTGATCGTGCCTTACCCCGCACCCTAGTGATACAACATCGAGAAAACCAATGAAATAAAAAATGAAACCTGCACAAGAGACAAGATAATAAAACAGGCCAACCAACCGGTTACCTTCCAATAACATATATATAAACAACTCTTTCAAAACGAACATTTTAAACCTTTTTACAAAACCCTGCCCACACAGTGATACAGACCTCTAAGATTTACAACAACTATGACGGACAGGGCCCGCCATACCCCGAATGTACAAGAACCTACAACTCAGTGGAAACACATACCAAAAGATAAGCCTCCAAGGAACGGCTTCCTAATGCTACAAAGGTGATCCTAAGAGCGGATCGACACTAACGATTTCTACTGCGATTTAACGCAGCAAGGCGAGGTCGACAACAGTACCAAGTATGTGAAATCAGAATATCAGAAATGAAATCATAATAGTCTATATAAAGCGGAGACATGTATGATGACCAAACTACGACATAACATATAACTAGTTACATCAAGTCGTGACTCACGCCTCCAAATTATCACTGCGTGCGTGGAATTTCTTCCTCACCGCCAGCTTATGATATGACAATACCAAGGAGTATACATGAACACGTGTCCCACTGTGTCATAAAACCGTATAGGACAAGTATAACTACCAGATCCGACCGCATCAATAATATAATGCAACCAAAACACGGAAGCGATACGGGGCAAGTGCGAGCCGACTCACCGGATACCAAGGCCGGCCACGAGTCGACCGGGCAAGTACGAGGGCTGACCACCAGGACCAAGGTCAGATCACGAGACTTCGTCACTACATCGAGCGGGCAAGTGCGAGGGTCGACTCACGGTACCAAGGCCGAATCACCATGAGGCGGCAAGCACGAGAGCCGACCACCGGGACCAAGGCGAACAAGAAGAAACCTCATGGAGAGCTAGTCCGTAAAATAACCATTCTTGCACAACCAAGGCTATCACCACAAGCATAAGCAAGTTACGCAACAACAAGCATAGGCAAGTTACACAACACAAGCATAAGCAAGTTACACAACAACCAGTATAGGCAAGTTACACAACACAAGCTACTTCCATTTTATGCCAAAGTCCGGGTTTTTAACCCTAAAGTACTACGTACGTTAAATTCCTTTTAAAGAGATCCATTCCTTTTATAAAAGTCACCCGATGTCCGTAGTATAAAAATAGAGTGACGAACATTGTTAAGTAAACAAAAGGCTTTCCTTTGTAAAAATCAAGTAACAACCTTATTTTCCAAACGTTCAAGTTTGCCTAATTTCAAATGCTCAAGTTTCTCATTTTTAGAAAAGGTTTCGTAGTTCCTAGTTTTAATCCTTTAAAACATAATTCTCCTTTAATGATTTGAGAAACGTATGCCTTATATGTGAGTAGTTTATTCTTGTTTATAATCGATCTTATTAAGCAGCCATGATCTAGGATATGTAATATCATTTTGTCTCATCTTAGCTTCTATGCAGATGGAGGTTTCTACTGGTTTTAATACAATACTTCATTATTCAATACATTCTCCTTTATTAACGCCGCAGTGGTCCTGTCGATACACATTACGATTTCGAAATCAAGAAACATTATCCCTTTAAATAAAACCAAGTACTCATTACTCACGAATGAGGTTTCACACAAACATCCACATTAAAACAAATAAGTTAAGTCTCTTATCTTATAAGATCAAGTCTTTTAACTTCTAACATCAGTAAACCATTTTCTTTACCTTTCTTAAGACATTATACCTAACTTCCCATAAGCTAGTATAACTCTTTTTAAAACCTTTAAAACCAAGTGTTACTCTCCCTTCAAAACGATTTATAACTCTTTTGAAATACATCAAGTTCTTTATTATAACTAGCCAGTTATAATTCACATCAGTTACCTTTTAAAACCATAAAGTATTTTCTTACCTACATAAAGCTGTTATAACCAACTTCCCATAAAGCCGTTATAACACTTTATGTTTTAAAAACAATCAAACACAGTTAACACATGTACGTCTACCGTACTACATAGTTCACACATATCATGCTAGAAGAGATAGGAAGAGGTTCACATACCTCGCGACGAGTGCCGACTAATAGCAAAATGCTCCAAGTACTTCAAACCGTCGGCTACTCCTTAAGCCACGTAGATCGCACCACACGTAGTACTTCAACCTATAAGGCCACAAGGCGCTTATTAACATCTAGATCTCATCGTTCCATATTCTACAGAAAATTCGGCAGCACCTCCCCCCCCCCGCAACAGCGTTAATCTCCTCCTTTAACGAGGCCGGCTACCAAGCCAACCAGGGGGGGGGGGGGTTTGTACGTCTAACCGGACATGTACAATTCTACTCACAGCAATACTACACAAGTCTACTGTAATACAGTCCTATGTAGTTACAGTTCAGTTCACTTCTTTAAATTCAGGCTTAAGTCGCAAGACATTGCCATAAGTAGTATTCAGGCTTAAGTCAAAAGACATTGCCACAATTATAATCAGTTCTATATATAGTATACTTCAACTATATATTGCTACAACAAGTAATTCCCAATTACAATAGAAGGTCAAGAGTGTTTACCTCGATAAGCCCAAAATTATCCGAGTTTATATGTCGATCCTGAGCAAGGTTTAGCTCCTACTCCGTGCGCTCCGACCCGCTCCAACCAACCCTTAGAAGTTCTAACCAACTTCTACTTATAACTTCAACTACGGGTGAAGATTTACGTAGGGTTTCGTTTTAGCGACTGAGGGAAAGTATAATGGTATTTTCTGGGCTAGTATAAGTGTACCCTTGGGAATACTACAAGGTATTTGGGCCAAGGTATTTGGACATAACAACAATACTAGAGAGTATTTCTATACCACTACAAGTGGTATTTATACGAGACAACTAGGCTGGGGGTACCCACGGCCAAACACCACAAAGGAGTGGGGCTCTCGCCAAAGGCCACTAGGAGGAGGGGAGAGGCTTTGGACGAGAACCACAAGAGGGAGGGAGTATTTTGAGACTTAGGTAGATTGCTCAATTTTTGGATGAAGAAAGTTCATCAACTAAGGGGGTATTTATAGGTCAAGTGAAGGCCAACCAATGGCCAAGATGAAGACAAGTGTGGTGCAAGTGTAGGGCTAGATTTCCACCATGTGTACCTTATCCATCTACCACACAACTTGCACAAAATATCCTACCAACTACACAAGACCCAATCGGCCAAGCATTACCGCCCACTTCATCCAATGTGAGGGTGACACATGTCACCCTTCCGTTGGTCCAAAATGTTTCGTCTCTCAGAAAAATCCGCAAAAATTATAAATGACATAGCCGGAATTTTCCCTACAAAAGCTGTGGAAACGTTTCGTCGAAAAACGACTCCTAACGGTAGTTGTGTACAATATTCGAAACTAGCCAATCCTTAAGGCTTAAATTATAATACGTACGCCCTCACGTACATACTCTGGAAATACGGGGTATAACATATACTATTATACTTTCCGTCAGTCACCAAACCGAAACCCTAAGGAAAATCTCCATAGTTAGTTGGAGTAGTATGTAGAAGTTGGTTAGAACTTCTAAGGGTGGTTTAGAGCGGGTTGGAGCGCACGGAGTTGGAGCTAAACGTTGCCCAGGATCGACTTTATACTTGGATAATTATGGGCTTATCGAGGTAAATATCTTGTCCCTCTATTGTAATTGGAAATTACATGATTGTTAGACTATATAGTTGAAGTATACTATATATAGAACTGAACGTTGTTATCGGCAATGTCTTTTGACTTAAGCCTGAATAATAAGAAACCTTTTCGAAAGAAGAGTACTGAACTGTAATTACATAGGATTGTATTACAGTAGACTTGTGTAGCTTTTCTGTGAGGTAGAATTGTGCACGTCCGGTTAGATGTATGAACCCCACTGGTTGGCTTGATAGACGGCCGATAGAGAGGAGATTTACGCGTGATTTGGGGGAGGTCGCCAATTTTCGGTAGAATGTTCTACGATGAGGTCTAAATGTTAATAAGCGCCTTGTGGCCTTATAGGTTGAAGTACTACGTGTGGCGCGATCTACTTGGCTTAAGAAGTAGCCGACGGTTGGAAGTACTTGGAGCGTTTTGCTATTAGTCGATACTCGTCGCGAGGTATGTGAACCTCTTCCTATCTCTTCTAGCATGATATGTGTGAACTATTTAGTACGGTAGACGCATACGTGTTAAATGTATTTGATTATTTAAAACATAAAGTGTTATAACGGCTTTATGGGAAGTTGGTTATAACAGCTTTATGTAGGTAAGAAAATACTTGTGGTTTTTAAAAGGTAACTGATTTGAACTATAACTGGCTGGTTATGTGATAATAAAGAACTTGAAGTATTTCAAAAGATTTTTGAATCATTTTGAAAGAAGAAGTAATACTTGGTTTTTGAAAACTTAAGAGTTATACTAGCTTTATAGGAAGTTAGGTATAACGGCTTAAGAATGTTTTACTGATTTCGGAAATCAGAATGTGTATCGACAAACCACTGCAGCGTTAATAAAAGGAAATGTTTTGACAGATTAAGTATTATTAAAACCAGTAGAAACTTCCATCTGCATAGAAGCTAAGATGAGACAAAATGATATTTCCTAGATCATGGCTGCTGTAATAAGATTGTTATAAACAAGAATGTCCTACTCACACATACGGTTTATGTTTCTCAGATTGTTAAAAGAGAATTATATTCCTAAATAAATAAGACTATGAACTACGAAACCTTTCTAAAATAAGAAACGTAAACATTTGAAATTAGGCAAACTTGGACGTTTGAAAAATAATGTTGTTACTTGATTTTACAAAGGTAAGTATTTTGATTACTTAAAAAGACAGTCACTCTATTTTATACTACGGGTATTGTGTGACTTATGTGAACGAAACGGATCTTTTAAAGATTTAATGTGTGAAGTACTTTGGGGATAGGTACCCGAACTTGTTAGTAGAAAGTACCTTGTGTGAATAACTTGATTGTATTGGTTTGTGATAGCCTTGTAATGCTTTCTTGTTGATTTGATAAGTAAACATGTTAGGATGCTACGTGTGTTAGTATCTTGTGATTATTATGTAAGGGGGTCACTCTTGTTGTGCTTACGTTGTCAAACGTTAAGCCCACAGATCGTTATTATATCACATACCCTCGACTTGTTATACCGAGGGCTTGCCACCCTTGATGCGTCTATACGCCTATGTAGTCCTTGTGACTACGCGAGTCGCGGAGCTCGAGATTGATCATTCCGGTGTTTAGCCCGACGCGGGGATGCCCTACGCGCGGTCTTTGGCGGACTATGCGGTCTTTGAGGACTATGCGGCCGCGGAGCCTAGGTGGATACCGGGGTTAAGCCGCCTCGATGCGGGTATACCTCAGCGATGCAGGACCATGATTCGAGGAATACCTCACGCGGTCTGCGTGTGACCTATGCGAGTGCGGTAGTTCGAGGATAGACGCGACATTGATATCGCGCGAGTGGCCGCCTTCGATCATACGCGCGGTCTAGAAAGACCTCGTGATGCGCTTTATGGTATTTTGTTTGTATCACGGGTCTTAGTAGTCGGCTATACCTTCGCATTTACCCCGCATTCTATTGTGATGACTTGAGGCGTGAGTCCCCGACTTGACATATTGTTTATTTATTGTGAATCGTAGTTTGGTTATCATACATGTCTCCCGCTTTATATAGACTACTATGATTTCATTTACGATTTATTTCGATTTCACATACTGCACTTGTTATCTTGACTCCTTCGGGCCGCGTTCATGCCGCAGTAAAGGTACACCGCCGTTGATCCTCGCTCTTAGGGTCACAGTCAGCGTTGGGAAAGCTCCGCTTCCGAGGCTTATTCGTATAGTCCCCGTCAGTGGTAGGTGCTACATTCAGGGTATGACGGCCCCGCCCGTCGTTGTTGTCATATTATTCGTAGAGGTCTGTAGTACTGCCAGGGCAGAATTTGTAAGAGGGTTCTAAATCGCTCAAATTGCTATTTATATATATACCAAGGTAACCGCTTTTTGGTTACCGTTTTCTTATTTTACCGCATATTACATTGGTTTCATGTATTGTCTTTATGTTCCGATTACTCGATGTTGTGTCACTAGGTGCGCCGGTAAGGCACTAGTAACGCCCCGAACGGGTCGTTACTAGTGGTATCGAGCGCTTAATCCTGAAAGTGTCTACGCATCGTATCCGTAGTCTTGATTATCGGTGTCGCGCACCACACCAATAATCGTGAGGCTATAGGATATTTAGGATTGGTTTCTATTCTTCTCACTCGAGATCGTGCCTTAGAGCCGTGTTGTAAGTTGGACCTCTAACGTATTTCTTTCCCTTACCGCTATGCCCGCGCAGTAGGCAACCCGCCCAGAGGCGCGCACCGGCGAGCCGCGAGCAGAGTACAGGGGTTACGTGGGCACAGCCCAATTATCACCTTGGGTGGTGCTTCATTCGGGAGTTCTGCGACGCCACTAGCCCCAGCAGAGTTTAGCACGGCGCAGCAGCTCCATCGCGCCATGATATTTGAACCTTCGCCCACGACCGAACAGAATATAGATTTCCGAGGCGACCGTTACTAACTATGGATTTGACTACCGAGAGTATACCGATGCATCGCGAGTCTTGATGAATATCAACGAAGGTTGTGCAAGAGTAAGTTCTTGATTAGGCTTGAGCATGGCCTGGGTACGCGCTTATGCACAGTAAGCCGAGAAACGTAGAGATCGACGGGTTAACCAAAGACAGCAGAAGAGGGCCAGAACAGCAAGGTCCTTTGGTAACTTTCGAGGCAGTCACCTCACCGCAGATTAGATTACGCGCATCCACCCTGCGTAAAGGTCCTCCACAGGTTCGTGACGCTCGGTACGCAGGAGTTGGTCGAGCTCCAGAGTTTCCGGCTCATTACGATGCACGCCATCCCGGGAATGTCGCCTTTTAGTTGGTACTTGTTGTACCACGCCGCCGTGGTCCGATGTCGAGAGAGTGTCCTAGTAAGAGGACTTAGCCTTCAGATCGGTGGGTAGTTCGTCATCTTCCCTAGCTGGCGCCTCACGGGCAGATTTGATTAGAACGACTAAGGAGGAAGCAAAGAGATAGAGATATATCCTTAACCCTCTAGAGATCAGTATGTATGATAAGATGGGTATATCATAAGTGCTATGTTCTGATAGCAGTGTGTAAGTTGTGATTAGAAATCTTGGTGGGTTAACCGAGTAAGATTTTGGGGGATAGAGAAGGTGTGAGCCTTAGAGTTTTATACTTGGAGACCTTAGAGGTAAGGCCATCTCGAGTAAAGGTGTAGTGTTCATGTTTGACCTTTATAGAGTGCAGAGTGCACGTGAGCTATGTTTATGGGATAAGTCCCTGAGTAGTGTGGAATGAAAGAGGGTAGTTGAGCTAAGAAGACCGCTAGGTTTTCGTAACGTGATTAGTGAGAGAGCCTTCTGGAGCTAGCGGCGCTGCCGGGTTGAGCCACGTTGCGGTCAACCCGCGGCATGTATGGTGGTGGGCCAGTGTTGTGGTCCCGCCTTGTGGTAGGGTCACGAGGGTGTTAGCCCAAGTTTAGTTAACCAACAGACGAACTCGTGGACGATTCGACCCGAGTCGGGCCGGCGAGGTCACCGCCTTGTCTTCAGCAAAGACCGTTTACTCGGCAGTTGTTGATTTTATCGTAAAGGTTGTAAGGTCGCACGAGGTGCCTACCTTCACCTTATGTCGCAGGTGGAGCCTGTGGTACTACTGTTTTGTTTCCGAAGTTTTACCAGCAGGTTAAGAACTCAGTGAGTCTCGACCGCATTCGCCTCGCCGCGCTGGATTTCGCGGGTAGTTGTGGGATTGTTGTCTCCCGTCAGCGAGTGTTTAAGCTACCATTTCGGTGTTCGGATGTCGCCTTATGAAGCCTTCAGGGCGGATGTGTAAGTCGCCGGCCGATTGGTTCGATGTTGGCAAGATTCAAATAGTTGGTTCAGCTTATTCCACAGATCGTGGATAGGTAAAGCTTGTCTAGAAGAGGTTCTCGCACAGAGAAATCGCGGATAATCGGCGACGACGCTTAGAGTTCGCCGACGGCCGGTCTTCGAAAGTACCACCGGGTTGGGTGTGACGAGTTTTGGAATACAGAGGAACTTAGCCCGAGTTACTTTGGGCCCTTTGAGTTCATGTGAAGAATAGGCCAGTTGCCTATATGTTAGCTTTTGCCGTCCGACTTAGAGGCAAGACGTCCGCCTTTTCGTATTGATATGTTCGGGAAAGTATCGGAGATCCATCCAGAGTGTTCCCAGTTAATGACGACCACGTTAGAGATAGTAACCCCGAGTTTTGGAAACCAAGCGATCGTAATGTGAGAGTTCGAGGTACGACACCTCGTGGATCGACGCAGCCGGCACCATTTGTTGGGTCGCGAGTGACACTAGAACCTCGCGCAAAGTGACAAAAGTGGTATCATTTCTTTGTAAAGAGTGCGGCGAAGTATATTTTAGACCCCGGAGAGAGGTGTTTGTGGTGATATTAGAGGTGTTTCCTCGTGGACTTGGAGGTAAGTATTTTGCGCAAGTTGGTTCCGTGGCCATGTGTGGCAGGATTGTTCTCGCAAGTATAGCAGTGAAGACTATACTGGCGCATGTTTGTTTTGAGACTTAGAAGGAACATCCAGGACGAATGTTTCTAAGGAGGGGAGAATGTTATACCCCGTATTTCCAGAGTATGTACGTAGGGACGTACGTAGAAAATTTGAACTTTTAAATAAGGCTTGGCCGAATTATTTTTGTGCACAACACCCGATTAGAGTCGTTTTTCGACGAAACGTTTCCACAGCTTTCGTAGGGAAAATTCCGGCTATGTCATTTTTAATTTTTGCGGATTTTTCCGAGAGACGTAACATTTTGGACCAACAAGAGGGCGCCACTTGGCACCCTCTCATTGGTGGCGGTAGAGTGGACGAATTGCTTGGCTTTTGTCAAGTAGTTGGTAGGATATTTTGTGGGTAGATGGATAAGGTGCACTTGGCATGATCTAGGCCCTACACTTGCATAGCACTTGGCTAGATCTCGCCATTGGTTGCCTTGGCTTGTACTATAAATACCCCCCTTTGGAAGACTTCTTCATCCATTCCAAAAATTCCTTAAGTGTTAAAATCCTCCCTTCCCTTTGTGTAGTTGTTTCGTCCCACCTCCCCTTTGAGAAGGCCTCAGGTCGAGAGTTCTTTCCCCTCGCCGAGAGTCCCCACTGGTAGGCCGAGGGTATACACCCCCTCTTGGTAGAAATACTCAAAAGTATTGTTATAATGCCCAAATTACCTTAGCCAGATACCTTGTAGTATTCTAAGGTTATACCTATACAAAGCCCGCTTATACTATTATACTTTCCAATACCACCAAACCGAAACCCTAAGGAAAATCTCCATAGTTAGTTGGAGTAGTATGTAGAAGTTGGTTAGAACTTCTAAGTGGTTTAGAGCGGGTCGAGCGCACGAGTCGAGCTAAACGTTGCCTGATCGACTTTATACTTGGATAATTATGGGCTTATCGAGGTAAATATCTTGTCCTCTATTGTAATTGAAAATTACATGATTGTTAGACTATATAGTTGAAGTATACTATATATAGAAATGAACGTTGTAATCGGCAATTTCTTTTGACTTAAGCCTGAATAATAAGAAACCTTTTCGAAAGAAGAGTACCGAATCAGAATTACATAGGATCAGACATGCAGACTTGTGTAGCTTTTCGCGAGGTAGAATTGTGCACGTCCGTTAGATGTATGAACCCCTGGTTGGCTTGATAGCCACTCGATAGAGAGAGATTTACGCGGCCATGTGGGGAGAGTCTGCCGAATTTTCGGTAGAATGTTCTACGATGAGGTCTAAATGTTAATAAACGCCTTGTGGCCTTATAGGTTGAAGTACTACGTGGCGCGATCTACTTGGCTTGGAGTAGCCGACGGTTGAAGTACTTGAGCGCTTTGCTATTAGTCGATACTGCCGCGAGGTATGTGAACCTCTTCCTATCTCTTCTAGCATGATATGTGTGAACTATTTAGTACGGTAGACGCATACGTGCTAAATGTATTTGATTGTTTAAAACATAAAGTGTTATAACGCTTTATGGGAAGTTGTTATAACACTTTATGTAGGTAAGAAAATACTTGTGGTTTTAAGAGGTAAATCGATTTGAACTATAATCGTCAAGTTATGTGATAATAAAGAACTTGAAGTATTTCAAAAGATTTTTGAATCATTTTGAAAGAAGAAGTAATACTTGGTTTTTGAAAACTTAAGAGTTATACTAGCTTTATGGGAAGTTAGGTATAACGGCTTAAGAATGTTTTATCGATTTGAAATCGAATGTATCGACAAACCACCGCAGTTAATAAAAGGAAATGTTTTGACAGATTAAGTATTATTAAAACCAAGAGAAACTTCCATCCGCATAGAAGCTAAGATGACAAAATGATATTTCCTAGATCATGGCTGCTGTAATAAGATTGTTATAAACAAGAATGTCCTACTCACACATACGGTTTATGTTTCTCAGATTGTTAAAAGAGAATTATATTCCTAAATAAATAAGACTATGAACTACGAAACCTTTCTAAAATAAGAAACGTAAACATTTGAAATTAGGCAAACTTGACGCTTGGAAAATAATGTTGTTACTTGATTTTACAAAGGTAAGTATTTTGATTACTTAAAAGACAAATACTCTATTTTATACTACGTATCAGGTGACTTATGTGAACTAAACGGATCTTTTAAAGATTTAATGTGTGAAGTACTTTGGGGATAAAATTCAACTTGTTAGTAGAAAGTACCTTGTGTGAATAACTTGATTGTATTGGTTTGTGATAGCCTTGTAATGCTTTCTTGTTGATTTGATAAGTAAACATGTTAGGATGCTACGTGTGTTAGTATCTTGTGATTATTATGTAAGGGGGTCACTTTGTCAGGCTTACGTTGTCAAACGTTAAGCCCGCAGATCGTTATTATATCACATACCCTTGACTTGTTATACCGAGGGCTTGCCACCCTGACGCGTGGTCTATACGCCTATGCGATCCTTGTGACTACGCGGAGTCATGGAGCTCCGGATTGATCATTCCGGTGTTTAGCCCGACGCGGGATGCCCTATGCGGTCTTCGGCGGACTACGCGGTCTGAGGGACTATGCGGGCCGCGGAGCCTAGGTGGATACCGGGGTTAAGTCGCCGACGCGGTATACCTCAGCGGTCTGGGACCATGATTCGAGGAATACCACGCGGTTCGCGTGTGACCTATGCGAGTCGCGGTAGTTCCAGTGGATAGACGCGCACATTGATATCGCGGGCGAGTGGCCGCCTTCGACATGTGGTGCGGTCTAGAAAGACCTCGTGATGCAGCTTTATGGTATTTTGTTTGTACCGCAGTCTTAGTAGTCGCCATACCTTCGCATTTACCCCGCATCGGTTCTATTGTGATGACTTGAGGCGTGAGTCCTCGACTTGATACGATCGTTTATTTATTGTGAATCGTAGTTTGGTTATCATACATGTCTCCCGCTTTATATAGACTACTATGATTTCATTTACGTGATTTATTTCGGCCACATACTCTGCACTGGCCAGATCGACTCTTCGGGCCGCTCACGCCGCAGTAAAGGTACACCCGCCGTTGATCCTCGCCTAGGGTCACAGTCAACGTTGGGAAAGCTCCGCTTTCTCGAGGCTTATTCGTATAGTCCCCTGTGGTAGGTGCTACATTCAGGGTATGACGGCCCCGCCCCGTCGTTGTTGTCATATTATTCGTAGAGGTCTCAGAGTAATCGCTGGGCAGAATTTGTAAGAGGTTGTAAATCGCTCAAATTGCTATTTATATATATACCAAGGTAACCGCTTTTGGTTAGCTTGTCTTCTTATTTTACCGTCATATTACATTGGTTTCATGTATTGTCTTTATGTTCCGATTACACGATGTTGTGTCACTAGGGTGCCCGGTAAGGCACCAAGAACGCCCCGAACAGGTCGTTACATATATATCTCCCGCCTGGAATCCCACATCACCGCCGACACCGTAGTGTAACATATAACCACGTGACGCGCCCGTGGCATCCTACCTCACCGCTTGCACACATATACAACATATATATATATATATATATATATAACGTGGCCGCATGCCCCTAATCCTCATCGTATAAGCATGGCCATAACGCCTCTGCATCCTCATCGTAGGCGCAGTCTTCGGGAGCTAGCCCACGGAGTAATAATATAACATGCCCCCGGAATCCCTCATCGTGGGTACATGTCTTCATGGGGATCTAGCCCATGGAGTAATAGTCGTACATAGCATGGTCTCATGCCCCGGAATCCCTTATCGTATAAGCATGGCCATGGGTAATAAAACAAATCGCTGAATCTAACCCGCCTCCTGGTCACATGCCCCGGAATCCCACATCGTATAAGCATGTCCAAGGATCAATCATAATATAAGCATAACCGTGGAATCCCACATCACTGTCGGTACGTCCAAGTAAACTTACAACAAGACAGCCGGCCCTCCAACTGAGAGTCACGACAACGTAAACATATAATACTTGCACTCAAAGCTATCACAAGCAAACATAGGCAAGTTCATTAAACCTTTAGACTTCCATTTTTATAAACTCATGGCACTTTCGTTTCACACATAAAAATCCGGGAATTTAACCCAAAGTACTACGTGCTTACATTCTTTTCAAAAGACTCCTTTTCATATAAAACCCCAAGATACTAACACCCGTAGTATCAAGGCTTGTTTACATTTTACCTAAGTCACTACACTTTTAGAAATACATTTTTCGGCTTCTAAATCAAGTGACTTCTTTCCTTAAAACTTAAGCAATTGATGCTTTTAAATCCATTTGCCTTTCTTTATTTCAAAACATTTATCATTACTTAGAGTAAACCACTCTTTTAACTTTCCATAAAGCTATTATAACCCACTTCCCATAAAGTCGTTATACTAACTTTATACTTTAGGCTAATACATTCTTTTTATAACCAAGAGACTTATACTTTCGAAAACCAAGTATCGTATACTTTCAAAATACTTCAAGTCTCTTATCTTTTAGAATCAAGTTTCGTAGTTCATAGTCTTAACACTTCATAACGTAAACTCTTTAAATTAAGCAACATATGCCTTATATGTGTGAATAGGTTATACTTATTTATAACGATTTTGATCAAGTAGCCATGATCTAGAAAATGTAATACAATTTTGTCTTATCTTAGCTTCTATACAGATGGAGAATTCTACTCATTTTAACTTAATTGATTGCCATTACATTTTCCTTTATTAACGCTGCAGTGGCTTGTTCGATACTTATTCTCATTTGTGCCGTAACTTAGCCAAGTCAACTTGGCTCCAGATACCTCCTAACGACTCTTACCAACATCCCCCATAAGACTTGGTAAGAACTTAGGATAACTTAGACATAACCCTTACGTAGAGTAAATCAACATACATACTTCTTAACTTCTAAGAGTAGAAGGAATCATGAAATAATACCACATGTATATTCCATACATAGAATCATGTCTAAAGAAGGAAGAGGTTCACATAACTCGCGACGATTATCGACAACTAGAAAAATGCTCCGAAGTACTTCAACCTTGATAGCTATCCCATCCTTCAAGTAGAATACGCTATACTTAGTACTTCAACCTATAATGGCCATAACACGTCCATTAACCTCTAGCTTCGAACGTAGAATATTCTAAGTACAAGGTCACTAAATTCTACGGAAAATCGGGCAGCACTTCCTTTATTTCTACATACTTTGCCACCTTTTTCAAGGCCGAATTCAATAACCAAATGTCACGACCCGACCCCGGGCCCGTGACTGGTGCCTTACCCCGGGCACCCTAGTGATACAACATCAGAGAAAATCAGCGGAAATGAAAACTTACACATGAAACAAGATATACAATAATGAAATAAGAAAACAGGCTAACCAAAACGGTTACCTTTCTGAATATATAAATAAAACTTGAACACGAACAGTTACATCCCTTTTACAAACTCGCCACAACAAAGATTACTGCACTTCTAAGAATGTTATAACAACAACGACGGGACAGGGCCCCGCCATACCCCTGAATGTAAGTACCTACAACGACAGGGGACTATACCAAAGATAAGCCTCCAGAGAAACGGAGCTTCCCAAAACGCTGAACTGTGATCCTATGAGCGAGGATCGACGATCGTGTACTCTACCGCGGATTTAACGCGGCCTCAAGGAGGTCGATAACAGTACCAAGTATGTGAAATCAGTAGCATCAAATCAAATCATAATATTTTAAAACCAATTACAAATACGCATTTAACAACCAATTTAATCGCACATAGTGCCACAAAGATAAACAAGAGCAAAATAGATATAACGTGAATCGTCTTTTCTAGGCCGCTAATGATCGGGCAAGGCCAATCGCCCATAGTATCATTATGCGTGCCTAATCCTGGAACTCCCGCACCGCATAGGTCACACACGTATTCGCATGAGGTATTCTCGCATCGGGGTAGCTAACCCGCTGCATCCTCCTCGACCCCAAGTCCGCATAGTCACACTGCATCGCATGAGGCATTCCTCGACGGATAATACACGGAATGATCAACTCGAACTCCCGCAGCTCGCATAGGTCACATGCACCGCATTTAGGTATTCTCGCATCGAGGTGGCAAGTCCTCGCATTATAACAAGTCGGGGTATGTGATATAATAGCGAAGACAACGCTTATCATTTAACAACGTAAGCACAACAAGAATAACCCCCTCACACAAACATCACAAGACACTAACACATGTAGCATCGTAACATGATTACTTATCAAACCATCTTACTACACTTTCCAGAAATCAATACAAGACTTCATAAACAAATAAGTAAACCGTTCCTTCTATCTTCCTTAATTCGTTATACCTAACTTCCCATAAAGCTAGTATAACACTTAAGCTTTTAAAACCAAGTATTTCTTTTCTTTCAAAAATGATTCATAACTCTTTTGAAATACTTCCAGATTCTTATTATTTAAAACTCAAGTCAAAAGACATCAAAGTAAAACCAAAATAATTTCCATACCTTCTTTTTAAACCAATCTTAAGACAAAACCATACCTTCCTTTAAAACAAAGGCACTTTTTCCTTTAAAAGTCAAGCAGCAATATACTTTTTAAACCAAGTGTCTTACTCTTTTAAAAACAAGTAACATATACCTTTAAATCAAGTTACTTCTCCTTTCCCAAAATCAAGTTGTTTATAAGACAAATTATCATTTTAAATCCAATTATAAAACCATTCTTATTTTCGAAATCAAGGTAACTTTATTCTTTAAAAGACCACACACCCATTACTCATGAGTGAGGTTTTACAACTTTTTAACCTAATTGAAGTCCTTAATATTTCATAACAGGTCACTTAACTTTGGAATCAAGTCAAGGACACAAAAGGAAAATCAATTTCCTTTAAACACACGTGCGTCTACCGCACTAAATATATTTCACAAATATCATGCTAGAAAGGATAGGAAGAGGTTCACATACCTCGCGACGATTATCGACAATTAGCAAAACGCTCCAAAGTACTCTAACCTTGCTCGCCTTTTCCACCCTTCAAGTAGAATACGCTACTCGTAGTACTTCAACCTATAAAGGCCACAAAACGTCTATCAACCTCTAGATCTCTTCGTAGAATAATTCTAGATACACGATTTCTTATTCTACGGAAAATTCGGCAGACCTCCCCGCAACCACATAAATCTCCTCTCTAACGAGGCCACTACCAAACCAACAATCCCAGTGGGGTTACACGCCTAACCTGACGTACAATTCTACTCCACAATAATACTACAAGCTCATCAGAATACAAATTCTATGTAAATACAACAATTCTTATCCATATTCATTCTACATATAGTATACTCAACTATACATTACTACAACATGTAATTTCCAATTACAATAGGGTATAAAGATCATTACCGATAAGCCCAAAATTATCCAAGTTTAATAAGTTGATCCCGAGCAACGTTTAGCTCCACTTCCTCGACGCTCCAACCCGCCTCCAAGCAACCCTTAGAAGTTTCCAAACAACTTCTCTTAACACTTCATCTAAGCTATGAAGATTTTTCTAGGGCTTCATTTTTGCGACTATAGGAATAAAGTAGTATTTTTCCGGGCTCTTAGTATTTGAAATAACTTTGGAATACTACTAGGAATACTAGGCTAAGGTATTTGGGATTTATACAACAATACATGAAGTATTTTCTACACAAAGTTGGGGTTTTGACGAGCTACACAAGAGAGGGGGACGAAAAACAACTAGAGGGAGGGAGTGTTTGCCTTGGAAAAACTTTAAGTGTGGATGAAGAATTAGTCTTGCACAAAGGGGTATTTATAGGAAAATCAATGGCTAGGATTAAAGCAAGTGTATGGTGAGGATGGGGTACATGTGTGTGGGTAGTTGGCCAACCATTTGTCCACCATAACAATGGGACAAGTGGCACCCACTCAAAACCGTCCAACACACCCAACAATCGGCCCACATGGCCTCAAGGGGGGGGGGGGGGGTGACACGTTTCTCCCCCCCTACTCGTCCAAAATATTCCGACTTCCGAAAAAATATCCGAAAATAAAGTGGGCCCCGCAAACGTAAATTCCTCCCGTGGGCCCCACGTGACCAATTCCGGAAATAAAATTCCATAATTCTCAAATATTCCAAAAAGTCCGAATACCGAATCTGGAAATCCAATTCCCATTAACGAACCTTTTTCCTTCACAAAATCCGGAAACTTTTCCGTCGAAAAATCACATCTTTCTTCCTTTCCAATTTTTATGTTGTATTCTCGTACATACGTCCTCATATACATACTCTGGAACTACGGGGTGTAACATTCTTCCCCCCTTAGAAACATTCGTCCCGAATGTTCCTTCTAAGTCTCCAAGCACACTGCGTTCAGATAGTCTTCACTACTATACTTACGAAACCAATTATGCCACACCTGGCCATAATACCACATACGCGCAAAAACGCACATCCAAGCCAACGAAGAATCATCCCTAAAGCGTATAACAATAGCATTTGCTTCACCCATGGTCCAAAGGATACTTTCTTCCCCTCTTCACTTATAAAAAAGACACTTCCATCTTCTTAACACATCTTAGCCTCTTTTCTTACTCGTCGTATCTTAGCCCATGTTGGACGATTTGTATGGACAAGTGGACAAGGTCAAGTGGTCAAAGTCTTGGAAGATATTTTTGTTGGGATAGTGGGAGTAGGTGGGCGTTTTTTTGTGGGCAAGTGGGAGAAGCTTGGACGGTTTTTGGAGGAGCATGTGGCTAGCCACATGGCTCATTGTTGTGGTGGACATATGTCCCAATGTTGTGGTGGACATATGTCCCAATGTTGTGGTGGACACTTGGTGGAAGACTCCACTCACACAAGCTATCTAATCTACACCCTCCACTTGCTTGAATCTTGGCCCTTGTTTGTTCTATAAATACCCCCCTCTAGTTGCAAGACTTCTTCATCCACTAAACATTTTCCAAGTCTCAAAATCCCTCTCCCTCTTTGAGAAGCTCTCGTCCAAACACCTTTCCCCCCCTTCCTAGTAGCTCTCGCCGAAACCCCCTCCCCCTCCCCCCCCTTAGTAGAAAAATTCCTCCAAGTATTGTACTATTCCAAAATACCTTAGCCCAAATACCTTGTAGTATTCCAAGTTACCTCTATACTAAGAGCCCGGAAATACTACTATATTTCCTTTAGTCAAAAAACGAAACCCTAGGATAATCTTCATAGTTGGTTGAAGTATTAAGTAGAAGTTGTGTAGAAACTTCTAAGGGTTTCTTGGAGCGGATTGGAGCGTACAGAATATGAGCTAAACGTTGCTCAGGATCGACATTAAACCTTGGATAATTTTGGGCTTATCGAGGTAATTAATCTTGTCATTCTATTGTAATTGGAGATTACATATTATAGTAGTTAGAATTAAGTATAAGATATAGAAGGATAGTAAAGAAGAGAATTGAACTGTAATTACATAGGATTGTATTGCAGTAGACTTGTGTAGTTTGACGGGTAGGGAAGTGCTGCTCAATTTTCCGTAGAAATAAGAACCTTCTGCTTAGAATATTCTACAGAGTAGTCTAGACGTTGATAGACGTATTTGACTATTATAGGTTGATACTCTGCGCGCGACATATTCGACTTGGCAGGTGGATTTCGCCGAGGAGGTATGTGATTCTTCCTATCCTCTTGAGCATGATATTTTTAAAATATATATAGTACGGAGACGACGTGTTAATCGAACGTGGTTTTACTTCAATGTCTTTTGACTTGAGTTTTAAGTAAGAAGAATCTTGAAGTATTTCAAAAGAATTATGAATTGTTTTTGAAAGAAGAGTAATACTTGGTTTTAAAAGCTTAAGAGTTATACTAGCTTTATGGGAAGTTAGGTATAACGACTTAAGAAAGATAAAAGGAACGGTTTACTAAATTGTTTATGAAAGCCTTGTATTGATTTCGAAAAGGGGAAATAAGTATCGAACAAACCACTGCAGCGCTAATAAAGGAAAATGTATCGACTAAGTAAGTATTATTAAAACCAGTAGAAACCTCCATCTGCATAGAAGCTAAGATAAGACAAAATTGTATTACATTTCCTAGATCATGGCTGCTTTAATAAGATCATTAATAAACAAGTTTTGATTTTCTTAAAAATTTCAAAGTAAGGACTTGATTTATAAAAGACAAAGACTTGAAAATTTGAAGTGTTTTCGTTTAAAAAGGAAGGCATGCTTTTGTCTTAAGTTGGTTCAAAAAGAAGGTAGGGAAATTGTTTTGGTTTACTTAAAAAGATAGTCACTCTATTTTGATACTACGGGTATCGTGTGACTTTTGTGAAAGAAACGGATCTTTTTAAAAGAGTTAATGTATGTACGTCAGGGATAAAAACCCGAACTTGTTGACATAAAATAGAAAGTACCTTGTGTGAATAACTTGACTATGTTGGCTTGTGATAGCCTTGTAATACTTTCTTGTTGGTTTGATAAGTAAACATGTTATGATGCTACGTGTGTTAGTGTCTTGTGATGTTTGTGTAAGGGGGTTATTCTTGTTGTGCTTACGTTGTTAAACGATAAGACCGTTGTACTGCTATTATATCACATACCCCCCTGACTTGTTATGATGCCGAGGGCTTGCCACCGACGCGAGGAATACCTCATGCGGTCCGTGGACCTACGCGAGTCGCGGAGTTCCAGACGTGATGATCACTCCGGCGTGTTACGCCGACGCGAGGTATTATACCTTATGCGGTCCACGGGACTATGCGGACTTCGGGGTCCAGAGGATGCCGGTTAGCTACCCCGACGCGAGAATACCTCACGCGGGCCTATGTGTGGCCTACGCGAGTCGCGGTAAGTTCCAGGATTAGACGCGCACATTGATACTGAGGGCGAGTGGCCAGCTTCGATCATGTGGCGCTGTCTAGAAAGACCTCGTGATACAGTCTTATAGCATTGTTTGTACGGTGGGTTTTATTAGTCGGCTATGCCTTCGTACTTACGCCGTACGGTTTTATTATGATACAGGTGGGACCTGGTGTTCAGGTGTATTCCTTGGTGGTTTTATATCACGGATCTTGGCGGTGAGGAAGGAATTCCACCGCATGATTGATATTGTGGGTACGAGACCCATGGTTATATTTGAGTGATGACTTTGGGCGTGAGTCCCCGACTTGACATGATCACATATATCAGGTATCGTAAATTGGTTATCATATATGTCTTCGCTTTATATAGACTATTATGATTTCATTTACTGATTTTCGGGCCACATACTTGGTACTGCAGATCGACCTTCGGGCCGCTCATGCCGCAGGTAGGTACACCATTGTTGATCCTCGCCATAGGATCACAGTCAGCGTTGGGAAGCTCCGCTTTCTCGAGGCTTATCTTTGGTATAGTCCCCTGCCGTTGTAGGTACTTACATTCGTGGTATGGCGGCCCCGTCCCGTTGTTGTTATAACACTCTTAGAGGTCTGTAGTACTATTGTGGGCAGGATTTGTAAAAGGGATGTAACTGTTCAAGTTTTTATTTTTATATATAAATACAGAAAGGTAACCGCTTTTGGTTAGCTCGCTTTCTTATTTCACCGCTTGTCGTTTATGAGTTTTTATTTTCCGCTGATTTTCTCTCGATGTTGTATCACTAGGGTGCCCGGTAAGGCACTACCATGCCCGAGGTCGGGTCGTGACAAAAGTGGTATCAGAGCAGTTAATCCTCGAAAAGTGTCTACAGACCGTGTCTAGTAGAGTCTTGATTATCGGTGTGTTGTGCACCACATCAATAATCAGGAGTCTATAGGATATTTAGGACTGGTTTCCATTCTTCTCACTCTGAGATCGTGCCTTAGAGCTGTGTTATAAGTTGGACCTCTAACGTATTTCTTTCCTTACCGCTATTCCTCCGCGCAAGGCAACCCGCCCGTGGCGGCAAGGCAATGGCGGAGCCGCGAGTAGAGCGCAGAGGGTTACATGGCACGTGCCCAATCATCACCGAGGTGGTGCTTCATTCGGGAGTTCGCTACGCCGCCACGCAGAGTTTAGCACATGCAGCAGCCTCATGCGGCCATGATATCTCGACCTTCGCCCACGACCAAGAGCGTAAAGTATGGATTGCAAAGAGACGCACTTTACTAGCTAGGATTTAGCAACCAGCAGAGTATATTATGTACCGATTTATCGCGTCTTGATGATTATCTAAAGAAGGTTGTGCAAAGTAGCTCTTCAAGATGAGCATGGCTCACAGACGGGCTTATGCGCGCAGCAGCCGAGAAACGTAGGATCGACGGGTTAACCAAGATCAAAAAGAGGGCCGACGGCAGGTCCTTGGTAACTTTCGAGGCGAATCGCCTCAAAGAATGATCGATACGCGCCTCCGCCAATGCAGTGGTCCTCCGCAGGTTCGTGACGCTCGAGTATACAGAGTTGGTCGATCTCCGTGGCTTCGTTCACGCCTATACATAGGTTCTAGCCACCGTTCGCTTCCTCGGTGTTCACGATGTGGGTGCATCATCCCGGGAATGTCGTCTTTTTATTGGTGCTTGTTTTACTCGCGCCGTCGTGCTACGTGACGAAAGAATGTTCTAGTAGGAGGATGCAAGAGAGGACTCACTACCAGATCGCTCATGGATTCGGTGGTTCGGAGAGGAAGGTGTTAGTTGAGGAGGCCACCCCACCTCGGTGCCGTTGTGGTAGGTGTCATTGTGGGAGTGTCGTACTACTGACAGCTTGTTATGCTTAGGCCCAAAGAAGGCCATTTTGTGAGAAATTGTCCGACCAGAGGTGGCGCGGATGTAGAGACTCAGCCTTCAGGATCAGTGGCTAGTTCATCACCTTCTCTAGCTATGCGCCCAACAGAGCAGGATTATGATTAGAGCGACAAAGGGGGAGTGAAGCCGTAGATACAGGTATATCCTTAACCCTCTAGAGATTAGTATGTGTGATAAGATGAGTATATTTTAAGTGTTATGTTCAGATAGCATTGTGTTAATTATGATTAGAAATCATGGTTAGTTAAAAGGGGTAAGATTGGGGATAGGGAAATTGTGAGCCTTAGAGTTTTATACGTGGAGACCTTAGAGGCGAGGCCATCTTGAGTAAAAGATTTATTTTTATGTTTGACCCTTATCAGAGTGCATAGTATATGTGAGATATACTTGTGTGATAAGTCCCTGAGTAGTGTGAAATGAAAGAAGGTAGTTGAGCTAAGAAGACCACTAGGTTTTCGTAACTTGATGGTGAGATTGTTCCGGATCGGGGAACAAGAGCTTGGCGCGATAAATGGGTCGGCCGAGGCCGATTACGGTCAACCCGCAGGCGTTTGAAGTAAGGAAAATTGTTGTGGTCCCGCTTTGCGATAGGGTCACGAGGGTGTTAGGCCCAAGTTTAGTTAACCATCGTACGAGTTCGTGGATGCTTCGACCAAGAGTCGACCACGAGGTCAGCCCATCTTGTCTTTCGCCAGATCGCATCTGGCGAAGGTTATGCGAGATGTTGTATATCAGAAAGGTTGTAAGACTGCACGGGATTCGTACTTTTACTTTATGACGGGCAGTGGAGCCCAGTTTACGGCTATTTCTTTTCTGGAGGTTACCAGCGGGTTAGAACTCGTGAGTCTCGATGTGCATTCACCTCGGGCCGACGGCCAAACAGCGCGTTTTATCCAAACATTTGAGGATAGGTCATGGGCGGTGTTTTGATTTCACGTAGTGTAAGGATTATTCGCCTCTTGTTGAGTGAGTAATATAATAGCTACCATTTCAAGATTCGGATGTCGCCTTACGGCCGTACGGGCGTAAGGGTAGGTTGCTACGGTCGATTGGTTCGATGTTGGCAAGGTTCAGATAGTTGGTTCATACTTGATTCAGCAGGATGTGGATAGGTAAAGCTTATCCAGAGAGGTTATTGGAAGCTCGTGAGTCACCGTAAGTCGATGGATAATCGGCGCCGACACTGGAGTTCAGCCGACGTGGGTTTTCTTGAAGGTACCACCCCGGAAGGGCGTGACGAGATTTGGAAAGAAAGGGAAACTTAGCCCGAGGTACTTTGAGCGTTTTCAGATCATTTGGAGAATAGGCCAGGTTGCCTATAAGTTAGCATTGCCGTCCGACGTAGGAGGCAGTACGTCCGGTCTTTCATGTTGCTATGTTCGGAAAAGTATCGGAGAACCATCCAGAATATTCCCAGTTTATGATAACCAAGTTGGAGATAGTAACCCTGAGATTTTGGAAACTGAAGCAATAAATATGGTAAGTTTATTAGGAAGAGTTCGAGTGTTCGAGGAGGGTACGACGAGTAAGGGAAGAAGTGAACTTGTGTTAGGAGAATAGAAGTGATCATTTCTTTTGTGAGGTAGAGGTGCGATGGGAGTATCTTTTAGACCTTGGGTGGGATCTTTTGTGATGTTAGAGGTGATTCCTCGTGAACTTGGAGTTAAGTATTTTTGCGCGTGTGTTATATTATGGCCAGGTGCGGCATAATTGGTTCCGTAAGTATAATAGTGAAGACTTTACCGGCGCAAGCATGTTGGGGGCTTAGAAGGAACATTCGGAACGAATGTTTCTAAGGAGGGGAGAATGTTATACCCCGTAGTTCCAGAGTATGTATGTGTGGACGTACGTACAATTGTTTAAGCCCTAATTAGGTTTAGGATGAAATTGAGAACTTTCGACGGAAAAGATTCCGAACCTTGTGAAGGAAATTTTACGTTTTTAATATTTTAACCGATTACGGATTTTTTTCCGAGAGATGAAATATTTTGGACCAATAGTGTCACGACCCGACCCCGGGCCCGCGACTGGTGCCCTACCTGGGCACCCTTACAGGTATACATCAGAGAATAGCAGCGGAACATACATGAAACTATAAAATAGAACAATGTATAAACAACAAAGTTAGCCGACAGGCTACCTCCGCGGACATAAATATATACAACCAAGCAGTTGCCTCATTTCCTTTACAACCGACCCACAATATGTGACTACTGCACTCTAAGAGTTTTAACATAACAATCGTATGGACAGGCCCCGCCATACCCCGAATATACATGAATCTACAACCTCGTGGAAAACCGCATCAAGAGATAAGCCTCCGAGCAAATGGAGCTTTTTCCCAAAATCAACCGAGATCCTAAGAGCAAGGATCACCAACCTGGTACCTACAACTCGCGGCATGAACGCAGCCCGGCGGGTCGATAACAGTACCGAATATGGAATGTAAATAACGCATAAGAAATGATCATAATCAGATAAAAGAATGACAGGGACAAGTATAAGAAGTACATACCAGATCCTGCCGTGTCATTACCACTTATGAACTTAATCGCACCTTATTATCTTTTCCCATTTTCAATAAAAGTTATAGTCACTTTCTTATGTACATGATTAGGAAAAATCATTAAGTTCATTACTGTATAACTTACTTATCTTTCATAACATAATCCGGCCCTTTAAGGAGGGGCGTCTATACTACCCGGCCCAATATGGGACGCGATCAAGTCACACAAATATCAAAGCGTGCCCGTGGAATCCCCCATCACTGCCGACAGCTATAAGTGTAAATTATAACCATGTGACGCGCCCGTGGCATCCCACCTCACTGTCGGCGTACACATACACAACATATATATATATCTCCTGCCCGTGGAATCCCACATCACTGCCGACAACTATAATTGTAAAAATATAACCATGTGTCGCGCCTTTGGCATCCCACCTCATTTGGCGCATACATAAATAACATATATATATATATATATATATATATATATATATATATATATAACGCGGCCGCATGCCCCGGAATCCCACATCGTATAAGCATGGCCATAACGTGCCCTCGGCATCCCTCATCGTAGGTGCAGGTCTTCATGGGGAGCTAGCCCATGGAGTAACAATATAACATGGTCGCATGCCCCGGAATCCCACATCGTATAAGCATGGCCATGGAGTAATAAAACGCGCGGGCATCTAACCCGCATCCTGGCTGCATGCCCCGGCATCCCTCATCGTATAAGCATGGCCAAGATCAATCACAATGGAAGCATACCCGTGGAATCCCCCGTCACTGCCGGTACGTCCAATAAAATGTCCGGGCATCTAACCCGCATCCTGGTCACATGCCCCGGAATCCCACCTCGTATAAGCATGTCCAAGGATCAATCATGATGGAAGCATACCCGTGGAATCCCACATCACTGTCGGTACGTCCAAGTAAACTTATAACAAGACAGCCGACCCTCCAACCGAGAGTCACGACAACGTAACATATAATACTTGCACTTAAAGCTATCACAAGCAAATACAGGCAAGTTCATTAAACCTTTAGACTTCCATTTTTATAAACTCATGACACTTTCGTTTTACACCTCAAAATCCGGGAATTTAACCCCAAGTACTACGTACTTCTACTCTTTTAGAAAGTCCATTTTTCAAATAAAACTTCCAAGATACTAACAACCGTAGTATCAAGTCATACTACCTTCAAGACAAGTCACAATACCTTCTTAGAAATACAATTACCGGCTTCTAAATCAAGTGACTTCTTCCTTAAAGCATTAAACGATTTATACCATTAAGACAGTTGCCCTTCTTTATTTCAAACCATTTCTTTGCTTACATTATTAGAGAAAACCATTCTCTTAACCTTCCATAAAGTCGTTATAACCAACTTCCCATAAAGCCGTTATAACCCTTTATGGTTTTAGACCAACTCATTCCTTTCATAACCAAGAGACTTCTACTTTTTGAAACCAAGTATTATATATTTTCAAATCAATTCTCTTAACTTTCAAAAATACAATTAGTCTCTTAACCTTTAGAACTCAAGTGACTCATTTTATTATAAAACCTTAGGCAATTGATGCCTTAAAATTCAAGTTGCCTTTTCATTAAAAACAAGTCCTTTATCTTTTCATAAAGCAAATATAACCAACTTCCCATAAAGCCGTTATATTCACTTTATACCTTAGCCAAAATACAATTTCCTATCCAAGGGACTTATACGTTTAAAACGGAACAAGTATCACATACTTCAAAACTCTTCAAGTCCCTTAACTTATATAAAACATTAGACATCCTTAATACTTTCAAAGAAGTGAGTTAATCTCCTAACTCACCCGACTTGGCTATTCATAAAACTAGTAAAGGATATCAAGGGGTCAGACGCTCACCGTACTACATACGTGCAACTAGTCATGCTCAAAAGATAGGAAAAGTTCTACATAGAGTAAATCACACAACTACCTCTTAACTTCTAAGAGTAGAAGGAAACATGAAATGATACCACATGTATATTCCATACATAGAATCATGCCAAAGGAAGGAAGAGGTTCACATACCTCGCGACGATTATCGACAAGTAGCAAAATGCTCCAAAGTACTTCAACCTTGATAGCTATTCCATCCTCCAAGTAGGATACGCTATACTTAGTACTTTAACCTATAATGGTCACAATACGTCCATTAACCTCTCACTTAGACGTAGAATATTCTAAGTGCTAAGTCGCTAAATTCTACGGAAAATCGGACAGCACTTCCTTTGTTTTTACTTACTTTGCCACATTTTTCAAGGCCGAATACAATAACCAAACACGCCACATTTAAGGCCCAAACAATGCAATCAACAATAGGGGATTACACGCCTACTAGACGTGTAAAATTCCGCCCCACAAAAGATATCAAAACTAACACAACAACAAGTCCAATTTCGGCCATATTGAGTACAACAATACCAAATCTTATCCAATTTCCATTTCAATCCAAATTGTTAGCATAACATGATATCAAGTCGCAATCGATTATAACTACTATAATCTTCAAGTAAGTAACATGCGACGATTTCTAATAAACGACCAATTAGTAATCCAACTTCAAGTGGCTAAAATAACATTTCGGATTTAAGCTACAAGCAATCCATAATACTTATGAACTTCAACATATCAACTTCATTCTAGCAACATGTAAAGCTAACAACAACAATATATGTACAATCTTGTAACACTATTAAGAGACAAGATTATACCTCAACGAATCTCAATCCAACTCCAAATCCGAAGTCGCTTCCTTAGCAACTTAGAGCCTCTTCAAGACACTTCAATCCACTACTTGAGACCCTTAGAACCATACCAACAACTTCCCTTCAAACTTCCAATCCAAAACCTAGAAAGCAACTAGGTTTTCACTTTGCGACTATCCCGAAAACTATCTTTTTCCGAGATTTTTCTAATGAGATATGCTTACAATACCCTCATGAATCTTGGTTTAAAGTGTAGAGCTAAATGGATAACAAACAAAAAATTTTGTTGAAGGAGAGGGGCAAACCCGAGAGCACATTGCTCATGTTCTTCAATTTCTCTAGAAAATTTGGCTAAGTGTGGACTTGTCTCACTACTAGTAGTATTATAAAGTAACATGAAGGGTTAAGATGTGCACAAATGGGTGGCTAGGATGATGGTTCTCTTAAATATCAAGCTTGTGGACCCATTGACCAAGTCAACTTTCTCAAGCTTTACAACTTGCAAGACTTGTCTTGCTAACAAAGGTCCAATGACCCTCTTGCCCTTGCAATTTCGTTCAAGGCATCACTAAGGGGGGGTGACACGTGTCACCCTCCCATTCGCCACAATAAAACGTTTTCCGACAATTCCATAATTCCGATAAATTTTTACAAGTCTCAAATCTTAACACTGTGAGTTCTTACGTACGTTTAAATATGTCTGTAAGTGCAGTGTAATCGTTATACCCGTATTTCCGCAGTATGTACGTGGGACGACGTAGAAAAGTTTGAGCCTTAAAATAGGCTAGGGCGAAAATTTTGTACACAACTAGCGAAGAGTCGCTTTCCGACTAAACGCTTTCCGATTTCATGGGCGGAAAATACGGCTATGTCATTTATTATTTTTGCGGATTTTTCCGAGAGACGAAATATTTTGGACCAACGGGAGGGTGACATGTGTCACCCTCAAAGTGGACGATTTGGGCGTTTTCTTGGCCTTGTTTTTGGTCAAGGGTTAGGTAGGATATTTTGGTGGTAGATGGATAAGGTACACTTGCCCAAATCCTAGCCCTACACTTGCCTACCACTTGGCTTGATCTTGGCCCTTGGTTGTCCTATAAATACCCCCCTAAGTTGAAGACTTTCTTCATCCACAAATATTTTCTAAGTGTTAAAATCCTCCCCCCCCCCCTCTTAGTGTAAGCTCTCGTCCAAAGCCACCCCCTCCCCTTTGAGAAAGGCCTTCACTAAACCCCCTTGCCTAGTTGGTTTTGAGAAATACACCCCCCCTTTGTGGTAGAGGAATACTTCTCCAAGTATTGTTATAATGCCAAAATACTCTAGCCCAAAACCTTTGTAGTGTTTCCAAGTACCCTCTTTTCGAAAAGCCCGAAAAATACTGTTATACTTCCCTTCAGTCACTAAACGAAACCCTAAGGAAATCTTCACAGTTGGTTGAAGTATTAGGAAGAAGTTTCGTAGAACTTCTAAGGGTTGTTTGGAGCGGGTTGGAGCACCCGGAGTAGGAGCGAAACGTTGCTCAGTATCGACATTAAACTTGGATAATTTTGGGCTTATCGAGGTAAATACTCTTGTCTTATATTGTAATTGGGAATTACATACTGTTATAGAAATGTATATAAGATACATAGAAGAGAATTGAACTGTAATAGAAGGATATTACAGAAGAATATTGAACTGAAATCACATCAGAAGAATATTAAAGAAGAAGATTGAATCAGCATTTACATAGATTTGTATTTACAGTAGACTTGTGTAGTTTGGCGGGTAGGGAAGTGCTGCCCAATTTTTCCGTAGAATAGAGAACCTACTGCTTAGAATATTCTACAGAGTAGTCTAGACTTTGATAGACTGGTATAACCTTTATAGGTTGAATGTTCTGCGAGTAGCATGTGCTACTTGAAAGGTGGACAAGGCTAGCCGGGTTATAGCCGTGGAGCGTTTTGCTAATAGTCGATAATCGTCGCGAGGTATGTGATTCTTCCTATCCTCTTGAGCATGATATTTTTAAAAGAATATATATATAGTACGGTAGACGTACGTGTGTTAACTGAACGTAGTTTTACGGCAATGTCTTTTGACTTAAGCCTGAATAATAAGAAACCTTTTTGAAAGAAGGATAATACTTGGCTTTTGAAAGCTTAAGAAGTTATACTAGCTTTATGGGAAGTTAGGTATAACGACTTAAGAGTGATAAAAAGAATGGTTTATTTTAAGAAGTTAAGAGACTTGATCTTAAAAGATAAGAGACTTGACTTAATTGAATTAATATGAATCTTGTTAAAAAGTGTGAAACCTCATTCGTGAGTAATGAGTATTTGGTTTTTAAATGGAATAATGTTTTATTGATTTCGGAAATCAGAATACATATCGAACAAACCACAGCAGCACTAATAAAGGGAAATGTTTTGACTAATTAAGTGCTATTGAAACCAGTAGAAACTTCCATCTGCATAGAAGCTAAGATAAGACAAAATGATATTACATTTCCTAGATCATGGCTGCTTTAATAAGATTGTTATGAACAAGAATAACCTACTCACACATAAGGCATATGTTTCTCAAATGGTTTTAAAAGAGAATTATATTATTAAGTGATTAAGACTATGAACTACGAAACCTTTCGAAAATGAGAAACTTGAGCATTTGAAATTAGGCAAACTTGAACGTTTGGAAAATAATGTTATTACTTGATTTTACAAAGGGAAGTGTTTTGGTTTACTTAACAATGTTAGTCACTCTATTTTTATACTACGGGTATCGGGTGACCTTTGTAAAAGAAATGGATCTTTAAAAGGAATTTAACGTACGTAGTACTTTAGGGTTAAAACCCGGACTTTGACATAAAATGAAAGTACCTTGAGTTGTGTATAACTTGCCTATGCTTGTTGTTGTGTAACTTGCCTATGCTTGTTGTGATAGCCTTTGTTGTGCAAGAATTGTGTTTCTATACTACCGCTTCTCTCGATGGAGGGCCGGTTGATTTGTTGAGAACTTACTTGGACGTACCGGCAGTGACGGAAGATTCCACGGGTATGCTTCCATTATTATTGTTATACGGGCATGTCTACACCGATGATGGATTCGTGGGCATGTGACCATTATGGTTATTTATGGCGAAGATCGTGACTTACGGTTGTGATCGGGTGCATAGCTGTTTACTTGCCCCGCCGCCACGTGACGCAGTGGATCTGGTATAGGTTATCGACTTGCCACGGTCGCCTTTCGCGGCGTATCATGACTTACGGTTGTGATCCGTGCTTAGCTCGTTACTTGCCCCGCCATCCGCGTGGCGGGAGGATCTGCGAGGCTATTGCACTTGCCACGTGTCGCCTTCGCGAGTCGGTGTTTGGATGAAGCCGTGACTTACGGTTGTGATCGGTGCATAGCTCGGTTACTTGCCCCGCCGCCTACGTGGCGCCGAGGATTTGGTGGAGGCTATCGCACTTGCCACGTGTCGCCTTCATGTTATGATTACTTCGTGACGGTCTTTCTATGACACAGTGGGACTGATGTTCGTGTGTACTTCTTGGTGTTATCATATCATAGATCGCTGGCGGTGAGGAAGGTATTCCACGCACGATTGATGTGGTGGCGTGAGACCCATAGTTATATTTGAGTAATGACTTGGAGGGCGTGAGTCACGACTTGATATAATCGTTATATGTGTATCGTAGTTTGGTTATCATACATGTCTCCCGCTTTATATAGACTATTATGATTTCATTTACGATTTTCGCCACATACTGTACCTATCAGATCGACTCCTTCGTGGCCGCTCATGCCGCAGGTAGAGGTACATCGGTCGTCGATCCCCGCTTATAGGATCACATTTCAGCGTATTGGGAAGCTCCGTTCCTTCGGAGGCTTATCTTTTGGTATGTTACCCTGAGTCTGTAGGTTCTTGTACATTCAGGGGTATGGCGGCCCCGCCCGCCATAGTTGTTGTAAAAATCTTAGAGGTCCGCTGCCTTTACAAGTGTGGTTGTAAGGATTGTAAATCGCTCAAATGTCGATATATATATATTTGCGTAAAGGCAACCGCTTTGGTTGGCCTATTTTCTTTATCTTGATCCATATCTAATTGTATGTTTAAGTTTTTATTTCCGCTGGTTTTTCTCTCGATGTTGTATCACTGTGGTGCACTGGTAAGGCACCACCACGCCCGGTTCGGTCGTGATAAGAATATTCTTCCCCTTAGAAACATTCGCCCCGAATGTTCTTTCGAGTCAAACTTATAAGTAGCGACATAGTTTCCTTTCACAACCCCGACATACCAACAATGCCACACATGGCCCTAATACTGCACACGCATATCCGCTCCATCATAAGCCCAAAAAGGGATTATCTTTTCGCACTTCCAACTCCTTATAACTTATACGCCTCAATATAACTGTTCATGACACTTAAACATACCACAACTTTATCATGCATACAAGTTTCTAAAGGGCCAAAGACATACGAAATCATATAGGCGGTTCAAAGGACCGCTTAAAATCGAACTCCCACCACGGCCTCTCGCACTACCGCCGGCATAAACATCCCGCTTAGCTATGGAAGGCGAAGAACCCGCAATCGATCCAAAGATCGCGCTTATCCCACCATGCCACCTCCGGCCTGGACGATCTCACGAAATGGCTCGCTGCCGCAAGCATAACAAGTCGTCAAGTAGTACGACACTCCCAAAATGGAATCGCCATGCTGACCACACCGGCAAAGGTGGCTTCTCGCTACTATTCTCGGACATCCGTGAACTCAGAGCCCCGACTCGCTCTGAATATCCTCGCGACCAAACCTCCGCTGAAGTGTCACGACCCATTCCGGTTCGTGAATCGTGCTCACCGGCACCCAAGTAGTCATACATCAGAGTAATCAGCGGAAAAACAAAAATAAGACATGAAACAGTTTATAAAATGAGACACAGTTTATGTGAACAAACGTCGCCTTTCGCATATATATAAACAAGGTTTAGCGATTACATCCGACAATCGCATAACATGACTACATGCACTTAAGGAAATATATAACTATGGCGACAGTGGCCCGCCATACCGATCGCATACAAACTATCTACAATACAGGAGATCATACCAAAAAGTAGAGCCTCAGAGAAGATGGAGCTCGACACCAATGCAAAGAGATCCTAAGGATGCGGATCTAGCACTGCTGCCCTTACTCGCGGCATGAACGCAGCCTCGGGCGAGGTCAAGACAACAGTACTAAGTATGCGAAATCAGAAAGTACTTAAATGAAAACATGTCATTTTAAAACCGGTTTACATATATGTGAAACAACTAAGGAAACCGCACATAGTGCCACATCACAAACAAGAGCAACAATAGGTAAATCGTAATAGGTTTTGTCTAGGCTGCGAATGATCGAAACAGGGCCACTCGCCCACATCATCATTCTGCAAGCCTAATCCTGGACTCCCAGAGTCCGCATAGGCCACTCACATGGGCCCGCATAAGGCATAACCCCGCATCGAGGGTAGCTACTCGCAACGCCCCGACTCGTTGTCCGCATGGCCACATAGACCGCATGAGGCATAACCCCGCATACTAACCCGGAACTCTCGTAGCTCCGCATAGGCCCCCTGGACCCGCATGAGGTATTCTCGAATCATGGTCCCAGACCGCCTGAGTCTACCCCGCATCGGAGGGCAGCTTAACCCCCGGTATCATCTCAAGAGGTGAGTGATATAGTACTAACACAACAGCTTATAGTTCAAACAACATAAGCATAAGTAAGACTGACCTCTTTACACAAACGTTACAAGATACTAGCACATAGCGTCACAATATGTCTACTCACCAAAACCATCTTATTATACCTTTCAGAAATCAATACAAGTCTTTTATAAAACACATAAGTAAACTGTTCCTTTTTATAAAACTTAAGCCGTTATACTTGACTTCCCATAAAGCTAGTATAACCCTTAAGCTTCTCGTTTTAAAACAACTATTCTTCTTCTTTCAAAACTGTGTTTTAATTCTTTTGAAAGACTTTTTAAGATCTTTATTATTCAGGCTTAAGTCGCAAGACATTGCCGTAAGTATTATTCTGGCTTAAGTCAAAAAGACATTGCCGTAGTTATTATTCAGTGAACACATGTACGTCTACCGTACTATATATATATATTTAAAATATCATGCTTTAGGAAGAATCACATACCTTCTCAGCGAAACCCGCCTGCCAAGTTGAATATGTCGCGCGCAGAGAATCAAATTTATAATAGTCGACACGCCTAACAACGCTCGACTACTTTGTAAACGCTTCTAAACAGAGGTTCTATATCCTACGGAAAATTGGGCGACTTCCCTACCCGTGAGCTACTCAAGTTCATCAGAAAACACCCTATGTAAGTACAGTTTGATTATTCTTCTTTTAAACCCTTCTACTGTGGTAACAGTTCAATTCTATTCTGTACTATTCTTCTAAGTATTTAATACTTATACTTATACTTCTACAGTATGCATTCTCTAATACAAAAGAGGGTTAGGATTATTTACCTCGGTAAGCCCAATAATATCCTAGATAAAGTCGCGCCTGAGCAAGGTTTTGCTCCTAAGTTGTACGCTCCGGTAGCTCCAAGTAACCTTAGAAGTTCTTCACAACTTCTACTAAGGACTAAGGGATTTGGGCTAGGGTATTTTGGGCATTATAACAATACAAGAAGACAACTTTTCTACCAAGGGAGGGGGGGTAGATTTTTGGCTAGGCTAGGGGTCTCGCCAAACTACTAAGCTAGAGGGGGTATTCGCCAAGGGCCTTCACAAGGGAGGAGGGTTGGACGAAAAGGCTACAAAGGGAGAGGAGAGGATTTTCAAGACTTGAAAGATTTGTGGACGAAGAACTCTTCATCTCTGGGGTATTTATAGGTCAAGAAGTGGCCAACCAATGGCCAAGATTAAGACAAGTGCAAGGCAAGTGTAGGTGAGGATTAACTATACACAAATATCCTACCAACTCCTTGACTTGTGCACAAGGCACAAAAACGTGCCAATGGTCTTCAATTCGTCCCAATGGACGATTTCAAGTCCACAAATTGGAGGTGCCAAGTGTCGCCTCTCCCGTTGGTCCAAAATGTTTCGCCTCTCTAAAAATCCGCAAAATTAGAAATGGCATAGCGGAATTTACCCTACGAAAGTCGTGGAAAACGCTTCGGAAAAACGATTCTTTAGCGAGTCAGGTACAAATAAAAACGCTTTGCCTAAACTTTAAGGCTAGACTTTCAGACGTATTCCCACGCATACTGGAAATACGGTATAACATTCTCCCCTTAGAAACATTCATCCCGAATGTTCCTTCCCAAGACGCTTAACGATAAGATTCTTCATAACTTAAATGATTGCAAATGCCACACACGCCACGTAACAACACTTAGGCGTAAATGATAACGAAAATTTACAAGGTGAAAGTGAATTACCCGAGGTGTGGGAATAGGTGAGGATACTTCGCCTCATGTCCTCTCGGCTTCCCACGCCATCTCCTCCTCGAGCTCGTTCCGCCACAAGACTTTGACGGCCACGCCCTTCGTCCGCAGACGCCTAACTCCGACGATCGATTATCGCCATGGAATCTCCTCATACGATAACCCTGGCCACTGACATCGCCAATCGGTGTACCCTAGATGGATCCCCGATACATCTCCTCAAAGATAGATACGTGAAAACCGGATGCACGCTTCTAGGTCGGACGGCAGATCCAACTCGTAGGCAACCTCGCCTACCTCGCGACAACTAAATGGCCCAATATACCTTGGGCTGAGTTTCCCCATCTTCCCGAATCTCATCACACCCTTCATGGGTGACACCTTCAGGAAAACCCAATCATCAACTGCGAACTCCAGATGCCGACGACGATGATCTCGTGATATGACTTGCCGACTCGAGTCGCCAATAGCCGCCTCGATAAGCTTCACCTTATCCATCGTCGCCGCACCAAATCTGTCCCACTAGCCGCACTCGCCCACATCGAACCAACCTATAGGCGATCTGCACTTCCTCCCATACAAGGCCTCATAAGGCGCCATCTGAATACTGGAGTGGTAGTTATTATTGTACGCGAACTCAACTAGAGGCAAATGATCCTCCCAACTACCACTGGTCAATAACACAGCTCGCAGATATCCTCGCAGTCCGGATAGTGCGCTCGCCTGTCCGTCTGCTCGTGGATGAAATGCGATTTCAGCTCACCGGCCCCTAAACCCTCTCGGAAGGACTCCTAGAAGTTAGCCGAACCGGGCTCTGTCTCGATATGATCGAAATAGGGACTCCATGCACCGACGACTTCTGATGTAAAGTCCGCATAATCTCACCAAAAAGTCGCCCCGACGGAAGAAAGTGGGCTGATTTCACACCGCCGACGATAACCCATATAGAATCATGTCTCCTCCGAAAGCGAGGTAATCCCGTGATAAAGTCCATGTTGATTACCTCCCACTTCCAAGTCGATCTCAATCGCTCAGAATAAACCACCGTGCCTCCGTGCTCTACCTTCACCGGCCGACAACACGCACCGAGCTACGAACTCGCAACGCCCCTCTTCGCCATCCCACCAATACACGATCTAAGGTCGTGGTACATCTTGGTCGACCCGACGGATAGAGAGTAACGCGCTACCGCGGTGCTTCCCAAGAACTCGCCAAGTCCTCAAACATCCGGAACACACAACTCGCCTCAAACCTTAGCACCCCATCGTGCTACTCAAAAGGACCCTTGCCTCACGAAGAGTCAGATCACGATATCGAATCAAAGCCGATCTCGAATCGCTTCTTCACCTCTCGACGATGGAAGACTCGCAACCTCACGAACTCTAACCCCATCGCTATCGTAATCAATCAAACGGACGCCAAGTCTCGCTAATCGATGCAAATCACGAACCATGTCCTCCTCTCTAGCCGCACATCCGATAGGCTCCCATCGACCTACGACTAAGAGCATCCGCCACAACATCGCCTTCCCGTGGTACAGATATCAACATCGTAATCCTTAAGCAACTCTAACCACCTTCTCTCGCCGTAAGTTCGGCTCCTCCGCCAAGATATACCGAGGCTCTTGTGGTCCAGAAAATATCCACGTGAACCCCATACAAATAGTGCCTCCAGATCTTCAAAGCGTGAATCACACCGCCAACTCCAAATCATGGGGTAGTTCCTCTCGTGTTTCTTCACCGCCGGACGATATGCTATAACTCGCCATGCCGCATCAACACACATCCCAACCCGATGCCCGACGATCACAATACACGATAACCATCCGACCTCCGAAGAGTAAGAACGGGCGTCGCCGCCTCTTTAGCAATCGAAACCCCGCCACAAGCATCACCATCAAACTTGGCCGCCCGAGTCACCCTAGTCAATGGTGCAGATAGAAGCAAACTTCTCCACGAACCGCCGATAATATCCTCGCAAGGCCCGTAAAATCGCGAACCTCTGCCGGAGTAAGTAGTTCAGGCAAGTCCTCGATCGCTTCGATTCGCCGATTCACTGAATGCCATCACCATAATATGCCCAAGAAACGCCATCAAGTCAACCAAAACTCACATTTGGAAAACTTGGCGCATAATCGCTGGTCTTGGAGAATCACAAGACAGCCTCAAATGCTCCGCATGCTCCCGCTCGAGCGAGAATAAACCAAGATATCATCAATGAACACTATCACAAACGTGTTCAAAATGGTTTGAACACTCGCTCATCAAATCCATGAATACTACCGAGCATCGTCAACCCAAAAGACATGACTGAACTCATAATGCCTGCATCGTCCGAATGCAATCTGTGGACATCCACCTCTCGACACGAACTCGATGATAGCCCGATCGCAGATCAATCTTGAGAAACATCTCGCGCTCGCAATCGTCGAACAAATCATCAATCCCGGGAAGCGGGGTATCCGTTTAATGGTCACCTTGTTCACCGTCAGTCAACACATTACGCGCAGCTGGCCCCGCCCTTCTTCTTCACGAACAATACCGCGCTTCTGCGAGAAACACTAGGTCCGATAAAACCCTTCTCCAAAGAAATCCTCACCGGTCCTTCAACTCCTCAACTCGCAGTGTCATTCAGATGGCGAATGGAAATAGGCCGAGTATCCGCAACACATCTATACAAAACTCGATCTCCTCTCGTGAGGATACCCGGAGGTCATCCGAAACACGCCCGGGAACTCACGACCATCGAACCGATCAAAATCTGTACCGCAGCCTTCAAGATCAAACACCCGAACGATGGTAGATATACCCTTCGCACCATCTTCCTAGCCTTGAGGTAGGAAATAAACCTACCCTACGATACCGTGCTCTCCCACTCAACAACCGGCCTCAGAAATCGGAACCGCATTACTTTCTCTCAGCAGCTACATTGGCGAGCAAGAAGCTAGCCAATCCATCCCCATAATCACGCCGGTCAATCATCTCCAACTCTATCAAGTCGCCAGGTCCGACGATCAGAATGGTCACAGACAAGCTCTATATACCCGCCGAGCTACCACCGAATCACCCATCGCGTAGCTACCTCGAAAGCGGTCTATGGACTCGTGCTCTATCCCTATCCTACTAGCAACAAGGGAGATATATAGGATGAGTAGAACCCGATCTATCAAAGCATACACATCAAACCCAGAACCGATAAGGTACCGCGACGACATCAGTGAGGCCTCGATCCCGCTGGCCGGACAAAGCATAAATGCGCTTCGAGGACCGCTAGAATCGACCCGAGCCACGACCGCCGCGACTGGCTGACCCATGTACCTCGCCCGGGCGAGTAATCGTAAGATATGATGAAGCGCAATGTAACTCGGCCGAGCCCTACCACCGGGCCACGCTTCGGCCTGACACCGCAAAGTGACCCCGCCGCTACAATCAGAATAAGCTCCAAAACAGTACCACACTTCCCGTAATGGGATCTACCGTGACGGCCACACCGGGGTGGTCCCGGACGCCGCACTCGCGCACTCGACGCCCGCCTGGGCCCCGGTCCGCCTCGGATACTCCGGGCCAGGCCGGCGACGGCAGGAGTGCTCGAGCCGGCCGTGGTGCAAATCTAGATCGCCGCCGAGGCCGCCACCACGATAGCCACCGTAAGACCCTCCCGCCCCGCCTTCTTCTCGCCGCTCGCCCACTCGCCGACCTCGCGCCTCGCATCCAAGCGGCGCGAGCTCGCACGCGGTAATGTCCATACCCTACCAAGAGAAACACCCGCACATGACACGCCATGTAATCATCTAGCCCGACGACGGTGCACCCTATCCTCCATATTCGCTACCAATGCCGGACATATCGAGCCAACGAATCAAACTCAACGTTGTACTCTAACGGTGCGCCCTCTCGCCTCAAAGATCAAGAATCTATCGCCCGCGCCTCCTCATCCGCGAGGCAAGAAATGAGTGAGAAAGGCCTCAAAACTCATCCCAAGTAGCCGGGACGCTGCGGTTTCCCGGATAACTCCCATGAATCAAACCAATCGATCGCGGATCACGCACTGACGCGAACCGGCGTCACCGACTGCTCGAGGCCTCGATCACCCGCATGATCCTTCAAGCCGACGGATGAACTCGCGGATCATCCTCCCGCCACCCAGAAACTCGCGGTTACAACTCAAGAAATCTCGTAGTCTCAAACTATTCGCCGTGTACCACGCGCGACCGAGCCGAGCCGGAACCGCCGCACCCAGCCTTTCTCTCGATCGCCACAACTTTAGCCAATAGTCCATCTCCTTGTACTCCTAACCTCCGCCCCAGCCGCGGGGATGAGGCGCTGGTACTGTGGTCTCGCTGGGCCGGGCGCCATAGAACTCGCTGCCTCGTATAGACTGGCCTCGAGCCTCGTGACTGGGTGTCTCGCTAGCGCCTCCTGCCGCTTGCCCTTCTCGGGGCCGGGTTGCCTTACGTGAGGCATAATCAGCATAGAAAGGAATACGTTAGAGGGGTCCAACCTATAACACGCCTTCTAAAGCACGATCTCGTAATGAGAAAAATGGAAACCAATCCTAAATATCCTATAGCCTCTCGACATTGGTGGTGCACAACACACCGATAATCAAGACTTACTAGATACTTGGTCAGACACTTTCCGAGGATTAATCGCTCGATACCACTTTTGTCACGACTCCATTCCGGCCCGTGAATCGTGCCTTACCGGCACCCAAGTAGTCATACATCGAGTAATCAATAAAAACAAAAATAAGACATGAAACAGCTTTATAAAATGAGACACGCTTTACGTGAACAAACGTCGCTTTTCGCATATATATATATAAACAAGGTTTAGCTACATATCCGACATCGCATAACATGACATGCACTTAAGGAAATATATAACTATGGCGGACAGTGGCCCGCCATACCCTCGATCGCATAAACTATCTACAATACAGTGGAGATCATACCAAAAGTAGAGCCTCCTAAGACGTAGCTCCCGACACCAATGCAAAGAGATCCTAAGGATGCGGATCTAGCACTGCTTGCCCTTACCGCAGCATGAACGCAGCTCAAGGAGGTCAAGATAACAGTACTAAGTATGCGAAATCAGAAAGTACTTAAATGAAAACATGTCATTTTAAAACTTTACAAATATGTGTGAAACAACCAAGGAAACCGCACATAAGTACATCACAAACAAGAGCAACAATAGGTAAATCCGAATAGGTTTTGTCTAGGCCGCGAATGATCAAACAGGCCACTCGCCACATCATCATTCTCGCAAGCCTAACTCGACTCCCGAGTCCGTGATAGGCCACTCACGGGCCCGCATGAGGCATAACCCCGCATCGAGGTAGCTACTCTGCAACGCTCGACTCGCTGTCCGCACGGCCACATAGACCGCATGAGGCATAACCCCGCATACTAACTCGAACTCGTAGCCCGCAAGATAGGCCCCCGACCCGCATGAGGTATTCTCGAATCACGGTCCTGCATCACCGAGTCTACCCCAGACGGAGGGCTTAACCCCCGGTATCATCTCAAGAGGTGAGTGATATAGTACTAACACAACAACTTATAGTTCAAACAACATAAGCATAAGTAAGACTGACCTCTTTACACAAACGTTACAAGATACTAGCACATAGCGTCACAATATGTCTACTCACCAAAACCATCTTATTATACCTTTCAGAAATCAATACAAGTCTTTTATAAAACACATAAGTAAACTGTTCCTTTTTATAAAACTTAAGCCGTTATACTTGACTTCCCATAAAGCTAGTATAACCCTTAAGCTTCTCGTTTTAAAACAACTATTCTTCTTCTTTCAAAACTGTGTTTTAATTCTTTTGAAAGACTTTTTAAGATCTTTATTATTCAGGCTTAAGTCGCAAGATATTGCCGTAAGTATTATTCAGGCTTAAGTCAAAAAGACATTGCCGTAGTTATTATTCAGTGAACACATGTACGCTCACCGCACTATATATATATATTTAAAATATCATGCTTTAGGAAGAATCACATACCTTCTCAAATAAACCCGCCGCCAAGTTGAATATGTCGCACAGAGAATCAAATTATAATAGTCGACACGCCTAACAACGCTCGACTACTTTGTAAACAGCCTAAACAGAGGGTTCTATATCCTACGGAAAATTGGGCAAGACTTTCCTACCCGTGAGCTACTCAAGTTCATCAGAAAACAAATTCTATGTAAGTACGCTTTGATTATTCTTCTTTAAACCCTTCTACCGTGGTAATAGCTCAATTCTATTCTCAGACTATTCTTCTAAGTATTTAATACTTATACTTATACTTCTACAAGATGCATTCTCTAATACAAAAGAGGGTTAGGATTATTTACTTCTAAGCCCAATAATATCCTAGATAAAGTCGCTACCGAGCAAGGTTTTGCTCTAAGTTGTACGCTCCAGAGCTAAGTAACCTTAGAAGTTCTTCACAACTTCTACTAAGGACTAAGGATTTGGGCTAGGTATTTGGGCATTATAACAATACAAGAAGACAACTTTTCTACCAAGGAGGGGGTAGATTTTTGGCAGGCTAGTGGTCTCGCCAAACTACTAGGCTAGAGTGGGGGTATTCGCCATGGCCTTCACAAGGAGGGGAGGGTTGGACGAAAAAGGCTACAAAGGGAGAGAAGAGGATTTTCAAGACTTGAATGATTTGTGGACGAAGAACTCTTCATCTCTGGGGGTATTTATAGGTCGTGTTGGCCAACCAATGGCCAAGATTAAGACAAGTGCAAGGCAAGTGTAGGTGAGGATTAACTATACACAAATATCCTACCAACTCCTTGACTTGTGCACAAGGCACAAAACGCGCTAATGGTCTTCAATTCGGCCCAACGGACGATTTCAAGTCCACAAATTGAGGGTGCCAAGTGTCGCCTCCCGCTGGTCCAAAATGTTTCGCCTCTAAAAATCCGCAAAATTAGAAATGGCATAGCCGAATTTACCCTACGAAAGTCGTGGAAAACGCTTCGCCGAAAACGATTCTTTAGCGAGTCAGGTACAAATAAAAACGCTTTGCCTAAACTTTAAGGCTAGATTTTCAGACGTATTCCCTACGCATATACCGGAAATACGGGTATAACAAGAAGATCGAAGCGAGCACTCGCCGGCCGAGATGTAGACCTAGTTCGCCGAGGCCGCCCGCCGAAAGTTACCCCGAATCTCGCCGCCCCGCCCTCTGGTCGGGCTCGAGTCTAGATGACCTCTCTCTCTCTCGCCCTCTATCCCCTGCGCATAAGCTTGCATCCTGGCAATGTCCATACCGGGCTGAAGAGCCACTCCTGTGCATGCAAGAATCATATAATGGTCTAGCCCCATCACATAATCTGAACTCGTCCCGCCATATCGCCCACAGCGAGCGATACCGCCAACGAGTCAAACCTGTGTTGTATTCCCGACGGTCCTCCCATTCGCCTCAATGACAAGAACCTATCAACACGGGCTCTCCTCATTTCGTGAGGCAAAAGTGGTCAAGAAAGGCCTCCAACTCATCCCAAACCGCGACGAGCACCCACACCTCTCGATAGTTCCCAAGACTCAAACTACCAACGCAATATCGTGCACCGCAGTTAAGCTAACACAATCGACTCACTCCGAGGCCCTAAGCACTGCATAGTCCGTCAGAATCGCGAACGAACTTCGAGGATCATCCTCGATCTCGAACCATAAAACTCGTGGACTACAACCTAAAAATCCCGAATCCTCAAATCGCTCACAGTGGTTAACTACTCGCCTCCGTTTGCGCCGCCTACCACTATGCTAGTCAATAGCCCGACCGCTTCTCCATAATTCTAAACTCGCCCGGCCGCGGATCGAGGCTCGCACGAACCTCCGAGCTACCGCCGCTCTTGGCTCTCTAATACCGCCGAGTGGCCGAGTTCGCCGATCCGCCTACTACCTCGTGCATAGTCTGTGCTCGAGTCCTCGTAACCCTCTCACAGACCACTAGCGCCTCGCCGCCGCTTTGCCCTTCGGGCCCCGCCGCCTCCGCGAGGCATAATCGCATAAAAAGGGGTCAGAGAGGATTCAACCTACTAGGACAGCTCTACTGCACGATCTCAAAGAGAGAAGAATGGAAACCAATCCTAAATGTCCTGTAGCCTCCTGATTATAGATGTGGTGCACAACACTGTTATACCCCATATTTCCAGAATATGTACGTGAGGGCGTACGTACGAAAGTTTAGCCTTAAAGTTTAGGCCTAGGACGTTTTTTTTGGGCACAACTCACACAAAGAATCGTTTTCCGACGAAACGTTTTACTAAACTTCAAGGTAGGTAAATTACGGCTATGTCATTTCTAATTTTTGCGGATTTTTCCGAGAGACGAAACATTTTGGACCAACAAGAGGGCGACACTTGTCACCCTCTAATTGGTGAACGTTGGGCGGTAAAGGGTGGACGATTGGGAGCTTGTTTTGTCAAGGAGTTGGTAGGATATTTTGTGTAGTAGATAGATAAGGACACTTGCCTAAATCCTCACCCTACACTTGCCTTGCACTTGGCATCATCTTGGCCATTGGTTGGCCATTGCTTGACCTATAAATACCCCCTTTAAGATGAAGAGTTCTTCATCCACAAATCACTTTCCAAGTCTTGAAATCCCTCCTCTCCCTTGAGCATTTTCGTCCAACACCCTCTTCCCCCCTCTAGCCTAAGTGGCTTGGCCGAGAGCCTTCCCCCCCCCCCCTCTAAAGAAAGCCCTAGCCGAAACCTACCCCCCCTCCCTTGGTAAAAATGTTGTCTTCCAAGTATAGTTACTATTCCTAAATACCCTAGCCCAAATCCCGTATAGTATTTAGTAGAAGTTGATAGGAAACTTCTAAGGGTTCTTGGAGCTATCGGAGCATACAAATTAGGAGCTAAACCTCGCTCAGGATCGACGTTTATACTTGGATAATATTGGGCTTATCGAGGTAAATAAAATTATCCTTCTTTTGTAATTAGAGAATACATACTGTAGAAGTATAGGAATAAGTATAAATACTTATAAGGATATTACAAAATAGAATTGAACTGTTATCACAGTAGAAGGGTATAAAAGAAGAATAATTGAACTGTACTCACATAGGATCAGATTTACAAAGAGATCGTATAGCTTACGGTCAAAGTCACGCCAAATTTCCATGTAATAGAACCCTCGCTAGAGCTTTATACAAGATACTAGACGCTGATAAACATATTTGACTATTATAGTCGATTCTCTACAGCGACATATTCGACAAGGTGTGGTTTTCACGGTATGTATGTGATTCTTCCTATACTCTTAAGCATGATATTTTAAGATATATATATAGTACTAGACGCATATATGTTAATCGAATAATAATTACGCAATGTCTTTCGACTTAAGCCCTAATAATAATTACGCAATGTCTTTTGACTTAAGCCCTAATAATAAGAATATCGACGCATTTCAAAAGAATATCAATCATTTTTTAATGTAAGAGAAATATTTGGTTTTTAAACAAAAAGCTTAAAGAATTATACTAGCTTTACGGGAAGTTAGGTATAACAACTTAAGAAAGATAAAAGGAATCTTACTTGTTTGTTTATAAAAGCCTTGTATTGATTTCTATGTAGTAAGATTGTTTGATAAGTAGACATATTATGACGCTACGGCATGTTAGTGTCTTGTAATATAGAAAGGGGTCATTCTTGGCCGCTTACGCTGCTAAACGTAAGTCCGCAGATCATATTATATCACCTACCCTCGACTTGTTATACCGAGGGCTTGCCACCCTTGACGCGGTCTATACGCCCATGCGCATGTGACTACGCGGAGTCGCGGAGTTCCAGGATTGATCATTCCGGTGTTTTAGCCCGACGCGGATGCCATGCGGTCCGCGTGACTACGCGTCTATCGAGACTATGCGCCCGCGGAGTCCGCGAGAGGTACCGGTTAGCTACCCCGATGCGAGGAATACCTACGCGGTCTCAGTAACCCATGCGGATCGCGGAGTCCGTGATTAGGCACGCATAATGATACTACGGGCGCTGCCTTGCTTTCGATCATTCGCGCCTAGAAAAGACTCATACGCTTACCTATTATTGTTCTTGTTTGGATACACTACGTGCAATTGAACTGATTTGCAAATGGTTTTAAATACTTGATTTCATTTAAGTACTTTACGCTTCACATACTTGGTACCTGTAATCGACTCTCCTTCGGGCCGCTCACGCCGCACGTAGCGGCAAGGTGTGCTAGATCCACATCCTTAGGATCTTTGCTTTGGTGTCGTGAGCTCCATCTTCTCCGAGGCTCTACTTTGGGTATGATCTCCTCGTATCAGATAGTTTTTACATCTGTGGTATGGCGGCCCCGTCCCGCCATAGGTTTACTTTTTGAGGTCCAGAGTCCTATTGTACACTGGGATGAATCGCAAAACTTGGGTTATATATATATGCCAAAGACAAGCTTTTCATCGTATAAACTGCTTTATTTTTATAATGTTTCGCCTTGTTTTATATTCCGCCGACACTCGATGTATGACTACTGGGTGCCCTGCAAGGCACTACCATGGGCCCCTAACGGTCGTGACAAAAGTGGTATCGCAGCGCTTAATCCTGGAAAGTGTCTACTGCATCGTATCTAGTAGTCTTGATTATCACTGTCGCAGCACCACACCAATAATCGTGAGGCTATAGGATATTTAGGATTGGTTTCATTCTTCTCACTCGAGATCGCGCCTGAGCCGTGTTATAAGTCGACCCTCTAACGATTCCTTTCAGAATAGCGCTTATGCCTCCACGCAAGGCAACCCGCCCGTATGGCAAGGCGCCGAGGAGCCGCTAGTAGACACCGAGTCACGAGGCACAGCCCGCCTACCCGAGGCGATACTCGACGGCGAGTTCCATGACGCCGCCCCAAAGAGAGACCACAAGACCGCACCTCCCGCCCCACACCGGGCGGAGGAGTTAGGGTACAAGGAGACGGCCCACCTATTGGCTAGGATTGTGGCTGACATACGAGGATAGCCGGACGCAGCAGCAGCCTCCGGGCCTGCACTCCGTGGTTCACTGCAGGCGATAGTTCGAGGCTACGAGATTTCGAGTCAGAGCCCGCCAGAGTTCTACGGTCGAGGCTCGAGGATGACCCGCAGGAGTTCATCCGCTGCCATGAGGATCATGCGGTGATCAAGGCTTCAGAGACCGAGTTCGTGATCTTTCGGTTCAGACGGCCGCGTGATACCGCAATGATCGGTTTGATTCGCGGAGCTTTCCCGGGAGAGTACGCACTCCAGCAAAGATGGGATGAGTTTTCGAGGCTTATCTCACCACTTCGCCTCCGCATGGCGAGGGCACGGGCCGATGATTTTTGTTGCCGAGGCGCAGAGGCGACGCCAGTGAGTACAATGTCGAAGTTCGATTCTTCGCTCGACATGCCCTCGCGCTTAGTAGCAGATATGGAGGACCGTACACCGCCACGCCACCGGCTAGATGATTATATGGCCGAAGTCTCAGCGCGGTGTATCTCTTCACCAGTACGGACATTACCCGATGCAGCTCATGCACTGATGCGGCGAGGTAGAGACCGACGGCAGATGATATCGCCAGCAGGTTAAGGCCAAGACGGCGTTCTTTGGTAGCCTCGTGGTGGACGACATCGCCAGGTCTAGATTTGCACCACACCGCCGTGAGCACTCCTACATCATTTTCGTACACCAGAGCATTCGGCGTGTCAGGCCCCAAGACTTCTGACTTACAGGTAAAGTGCGGTGCTAACCGATCGAGGTCCGCCAGTGTCCGCTGTGGTAGATTCCATTCGTGGAGTCAGAGTACTACTCCGGAGCTTGCTATACTTGTGGCCGCAGGTCATTATGCGAGAGTTGTCCGACCGGGCGGCGCTGTGGTAGGCTCACCACGGGTCTCGCTGCCGCTCATCATCTCCTACGCTTACTCGCCCGAGGCGTGGTACTCACGGGCCAGCAGGTCGCGCAGAGGTCGTGGCGCTGGTCTCAGCTTCTAGCGGTCCTCGAATCGCATTTATGCCTTGTCCACCGGCAGATCGTGAGGCGCCGTCGATGTCGCCACAGTACTTTATCGGGCCGTTACGATGTACGCCTTGATAGATCCGGTTCTACTGCCTTATATATCCCCTTATCGCTAGTAGGATAGTGGATAGAGCTCGAGTCCATAGACCCTTTCGAGGTAGCTACGCCAAAGGGTGATTCGCGGTAGCTCGGCGGTATATAGGGCTTGTCCAAAGGACTATATGCACGCCGAATTACAGCCGACTTGATAGAGTCGATATGACCGATTTCGCGTGATCACGGGTACGGATCGGCTAGCTTCGCTACGCCAATGTAGATCGCAGGAGAGAGCGCGGTTCCAGCTTCGGCGAGCCATTGCCGAGCGAGGGAACATCAGACGCTGGTGGTAGGTTTATTTCTTACCTCAAGGCTAGGAAGATGGTGCGTATGGGTATATCTACCATCTCGCTCGGTGTTTGATACCGAGGTCGCGTACCAGATTTTCGCCGGGCCCAAAGAGTCGAGAGTTCCCGCACGCGTTTCCGCACGACCTCCCGTATCCTCGCCGAGGAGATCGAGTTTTGTATAGACAGAAAGCTGCACACTGCCTATTTCCATTCCGCCATACGTAATGACACCCGCCGAGTTGAGAGAGTCAAGGACCACCGAGAGATTTGCCGGAGAAAGGCTTCATCGACCTAGTGTTTCTCCTCGGGAGCGCCAGATTGTTCGCGAAGAAGGACGGACGCCGCGCACGCGTGTTGATTACAGCACCGAACAAGGTGACCATTAAGAACAGATACCCTTCCTGTGATTGATGATTTGTTCGACTCAGCAGGTGCGAGATGTTTCTCCAAGATTGACCGCGATCGCTATCATCAAAGTAGTCGAGAGGTGGATGTCCCGATCGCATTCCGACCCAGACGCATTATGAGTTCGTGGTCATATCTTTGGTTGACCAATGCTCCGCCAGATTCATGGATTTGATGAACCGAGTGTTCAAGCCATTTTTGGACACGCTTGTGATAGTGTTCATTGATGACATCTCGTTTATTCTCGCCAGAGCGAGCACGCGAGCATTTGAGGATCGTGGCCGAGCTTCTCCGACTAAGAAGAATATACGCCAAGTTTTCCAAATGTGAGTTTTGGTTAACTTCGTGGCTTTTCGGGGCATATTGTCGGGCCGACGGCATTCGAGTGGATACGCCAAGATCGAGGCCAGACTTGCCTGCACCTACTACTCCGGCAGAGGTGCGCAGCTCGGGCCTTGCAGATATTATCGCGGTTCGTGGAGAAGTTTGCTTCTATCTCTCGCACCATTGACTAGGCCGACTCGTGGCGCCAAGTTTCATGGATCGACGACGTGGAGCGTGGTTTCCCATTAAAGGAGAGATCGACGACCGCTCGCTTCTTACTTCCGCAGGTCCAGATGGTTATGTCGTATTGTGACGCGCCGTGCATCGGCCGGATGTGTTGATACAGAGGTAGAGTTATAGCGCACGATCTCGACAACTTAAGAAACACGAGGAACTACCCCACCCATGATTTGGAGTCGCGCCGTGATTCACGCCAAGATCCGAGGCACTATTTGTACGGGGTTCACGTGGATATTTATACGCACCACAAGAGCCTCCAGATATCTTCACCAGAGGAGCCGAACTTACGATGCAGACGGTGGTTAGAGTTGCTTAAGGATTACGATGTTGATATCCCGCACCACCCAAGGCCAATGCCAGGCGTATGCCTTAGTCGTAGTCGACGGGAGCCTATCGATGTGCAGCTAGAGAGGAGGGGCATGGTTCGTGATTTGCACCGCTAGCGAGCCTTGTGTCCGCTTGATTGATTCTCGATAGCAGCTGGGTTCGAAGTTCGCGAGGTTGCCGAGTCTTCCATCGCCGGCGAGGCGAAGAGGCAACAGCTCGAGGATCCGTTTGATTCCCATCGCGACGCGCTCTTCGGCGGGAAGGGTCTCGAGGTAGCACCACTGGGTGCTAAGGTTTGAGGGCGTGCTGTGTTCCGATGTTTCGTGACTTCGCAGCAGTTCTAGGGGAAGCACACAACGCCGTTACTTCATCCATCCGGTCGACTCAAGATGTACCACGACCTTAGATCCGTGTATCGCGGACGGCTCAAGAGGACGCTGCAGAGTTCGTAGCTCGCCCGTGGTTGTCGCAGCGAAGGCAGAGCACCGTGGCCCGTGGTTTGTTACGCACGACAGAGATCCCGACCGAAGCCGAGGTGATCAACACGGACTTTATCACAGGATTACCTCGCACTCGAGAGACATGATTCTATACGGGTTATCGCCGACAGTGACGAAATCATCCCACTTTCTTCCCGTCAGACGACTTTTTCTACCGAGGATTATGCCGACTTTACATCCGAGAGATCGCCGATCGCATGGAGTCCCTATTTCGATCATATCGCATGCAGGAGCCCGGGCTTACGCTAACTTCGGAGGTCTTTCCAGGCGGTGTAGGACGCAGTGAGCTCGAGCATCGTGATTCCATCCACGCATGCACGGACAGCAGAGCGCACCATCCGCACTTCGAGGATATGCCGCGAGCCCGTGTTATTGACTTCGTGGGTAGCCGAGGATCATTTGCCTCTAGTTGAGTTTCAGACAATAATAGCTACCACTCCAAGATTCGACGGCGCCACGAGGCCTTGTACGAGGAAGTGCAGACGCCGATAGGCTGGTTCGATGTAGGCGAGGTACGCTTAGTGGGACCAGATTTGGTGCAGCAGCAGTGGATAAGCGAAGCTTATCCAGAGCGCCATCGATAGCTCGTGAGTCGATGAATCATACGCAGATCATCATCGCCGCGATCCGGAGTTCGAGGTCGATGATTGGGTTTTCTCGGTGCCACCCATGGCGGTGTGATGAGATTCGAGGAAAGGGAAACTCACCAAGGTACATCGGGCCCTATCGATTGTCCGCAGGTAGGCAAGGTTGCCTACGAGTTGATCTGCCGTCCGATCCGAGGCAAAGGCATCCGTGTTTCATGTTTACGCCGAGGAGACGTATCGGATCCATCTAGTGCATCCGATTGACGGCGTCCAGTGACCGAGGGGTTATCTCACGTCGACGATCGCCGTGTTAGGCGCTCGCGACCAAGGACGTGGCTTCCACAAAGTCTGTGGCGGAACGAGCTTAGATGAGATGACGCGGAAGTCGGCGAGGACACGAGGCAGAAGTATCTCACCTATTCCCACACCTCCGTAATTCACTTTCCTACTTGTAAATTTTCATTATCGCTTATGCCTAAGTGTTGTTTTGTGGCCGTGTGTGGCATTTGCAAACCGCTTAAGCATGAAGAACCTTATCGTTAATCGCTTGGAAGGAACATTCGACGAATGTTTCGGGCGAGGAGAATGTTATACCTCGTATTTCCAGTATGTACGTGAGGGACGCATTTAAAAGTTTAGCCTTAAAGTTTAGGCCTAGGACGCTTTTTTGGGCAAAACTCACACAAAGAATCGCTTTCGACTAAACGCTTTACTAAACTTCGTAGGTAAATTACGCTATGTTATTTCTAATTTTTGGATTTTTCCGAGAGACGAAAACATTTTGGACCAACAAGAGCGACACTTGTCACCCTAATTGGTGAACGCTGTAAAGGGTGGACGATCGGGAGCTTGTTTTGTCGGCGAGTTGGTAGGATATTTTGTAGTAGATAGATATGACACTTGCCTAAATCCTCACCCTACACTTTCCTTGCACTTGGCATCATCTCGCCATTGGTTGCCATTGCTTGACCTATAAATACTTCCTTAAGATGAAGAGTTCTTCATCCACAAATCACTTTCCAAGTCTTGAAATCCTCCTCTCCTCGAGCATTTTCGTCCAACACCCTCTCCCCCTCTAGCCTAAGTGGATTGGCCGAGAGCCCCCCCCCCCCTCTAAAGAAAGCCCTAGCCGAAACCTACCCCCCCTCCCTTGGTAGAAATGTTGTCTTCCAAGTATAGTTACTATTCCTAAATACCCTAGCCCAAATCCCATATAGTATTTAGTAGAAGTTGATTGGAAACTTCTAAGGGTTCTTGGAGCTATCGGAGCATACAAATTAGGAGCTAAACCTCGCTCAGGATCGACGCTATACTTGGATAATATTGGGCTTATCGAGGTAAATAAACTTATCCTTCTTTGTAATTAGAGAATACATACGTAGAATATAGAATAAGTATAAATACTTGTAAGGATATTACTGTAATAGAATTGAACTTATCACAGTAGGCGGTATAAAAGAAGAATAATTGAATCAGATCACATAGATCAGATTTACAGAGATCGTATAGCTTAATGTCAAAGGCTGCCCAAATTTCCATGTAATAGAGAACCTCTCGCTAGAGCTTTATACAAGATACCTAGACGCTGATAAACGATTTGACTATTATAGTCGATTCTCTCGCACATATTCGACTTCAAGGTGTGGTTTTCACGGTATGTATGTGATTCTTCCTATACTCTTAAGCATGATATTTTAAGATATATATATAGTACGTAGACGCATACGTGTTAATCGAATAATAATTACGCAATATCTTCGACTTAAGCCCGAATAATAATTACGCAATGTCTTTTGACTTAAGCCCAATAATAAGAATATCGATGCATTTCAAAAGAATATCAATCATTTTTTAATGTAAGAGAAATATTTGGTTTTTAAACAAAAGCTTAAAGAGTTATACTAGCTTTACGGGAAGTTAGGTATAACAACTTAAGAAAGATAAAAGGAATCTTACTTGTTTGTTTATAAAAGCCTCAGTATTGATTTCTCGCGTAGTAAGATTGTTTGATAAGTAGACATATTATGATGCTACCTGTTAGTGTCTTGTAATATTATGAAAGGGGTCATTCTTGTCAGGCTTACGCTGTTAAACGGTAAGTCCGCTGCATCGTTATTATATCACCTACCCTCGACTTGTTATACCGAGGCTTGCCACCCTGACGCGTCTATACTACTATGGCGCATGTGACTACGCGAGTCGCGGAGTTCCGTGGATTGATCATTCCGGTGTTTTAGCCCGACGCGGGACGCCCTACGCGGTTCGCGTGGACTACGCGTCTATCGAGACTACGCGATCGCGGAGTCGCGAGGTACCGGGTTAGCTACCCCGACGCGAGGAATACCTCACGCGGTCTCAGGTGATACGCGGATCGCGAGTCCGTGATTAGGCACGATAATGATACTACGGGCGCTGGCCTTGCTTCGATCATTCGCGCCTAGAAAAGACTCATAGCTTACCTATTATTGTTCTTGTTTCAGGATATACTACGTGCAATTGAACTGATTTGCAAACGGTTTTAAATACTTGATTTCATTTAAGTACTTTACGCTTCACATACTTGGTACTGGCAGATCGACTTCTGGCCGCTCATGCCGCAGGTGGCAAGCAGTGCTAGATCCACATCCTTAGGATCTTTGCTTGGTGTCGTGAGCTCCATCTTCTCCGAGGCTCTACTGGGGTATGATCTCCTCAGATCAGATAGTTTTTGTACATTCAGGTATGGCGGCCCCGTCCCCGCCATGAGGTTTACTTCTTTAGAGGTCCAGTAGTCCTATTGTACACTGGGATGTAATCGCAAAACTTGGGTTATATATATACGCCGAAAGGCAAGCTTTTCATCGATAAATCGCTTTATTTTTATAATGCTTTCGCCTTGTTTTATATTCCACGACACTGATGTATGACTACTGGGTGCCCCAGAAGGCACTACCATGGGCTCTGAACGGGTCGTGACAAACACGCCGATAATCAAGACTCTACTAGACACTCTGCCTCGTAGACACTTTCCGAGGACTAATCGCTCGATACCACTTTTGTCACGACTCTCAAGCTCGCGATCGTGCCCTACCCGGGCACCCTTACGTATACATCGAGAATAGCAAATGAACATACATGAAACTATAAAATAGAACAACATGTAAAACAACAAAGTTAGCCGATAGGCTACCTCCTCGACATAAATATATACAAATCAAATAGCTCTCATTTCTTTACAACCGACTACACATGTGACTGCACTTAAGAGTTTTAACATAACAATCGTGGACAGTGGCCCCGCCATACCCCGAATATACATGAATCTACAACCTCGTGGAAAACTATACCAAGAGATAAGCCTCGAGCAAATGGAGCTTTTTCCAAAATCAACCGAGATCCTAAGAGCAAGGATCACCAACTCGCAGACCTAATACTGCGGCATTTAACGCAGCCTCGGGGGCCGCATAACAAAAATTTAATATGGAATGTAAATAAAGTACAGAAATGATCATAATCAGACAAAAGAATGACAGTGACAAGTATGTTAAGTACATACTGCATCCCGCCGTGTCATTACCACTTATGAACTTAATCGCACCTTATTATCTTTTCCCATTTTCAATAAAAGTTATAGTCACTTTCTTATGTACATGATTAGGAAAAGTCATTAAGTTCATTATCAGATAACTTACTTATCTTTCATAACATAATCCGCCTTTGCGAGGGGCGTTTATACTACCTTACCAATACTGGACGCGATCAAGTCACACAAATATCAAAGCGCGCCCGGAATCCCCATCACCGCCGACGCCTATAAGTGTAAATTATAACCACGTGACGCGCTGTGGCATCCCACCTCACCGCTTGCCAGACACATACACAACACATATATATATCTCCCGCCCGTGGAATCCCACATCATCGCCGATAACTATAAGTGTAAAATATAACCACGTGTCGCGCTCGTGGCATCCCACCTCACCGCCGGGCGCATACATACACAACATATATATATATATATATATATATATATAACGCGCCGCATGCCTAATCCCACATCGTATAAGCATGGCCATAACGCGTCTCTGATCCTCATCGTGAGCGCAGTCTTCACGGGAGCTAGCCCGGAGTAACAATATAATACGGTCGCATGCCTAATCCTACATCGATAAGCACGCCATGGAGTAATAAAACGCTACGCATCTAACCCAGATCTCCGCCGCATGCCCCGCATCCTCATCGTGATAAGCATGGCCAAGATCAATCACACGGAAGCATACCCGTGGAATCTTCGCCACCGCCGTGACGCCCAATAAAATGTCCGGCATCTAACCCGCATCTCGTCACATGCCCTAATCCCACCTCGTATAAGATGTCCAAGGATCAATCATGATGGAATCATACCCGTGGAATCCTACATCACCGCTTCAGACATCCAAGTAAACTTATAACAAGACAAAAATTCTCCAACCGAGAGTCACGATAACGAATATATAATACTTGCACTTAAAGCTATCACAAGCAAATACAAGCAAGTTCATTAAACCTTTAGACTTCCATTTTTATAAACTCATGACACTTTCGTTTTACACCTCAAAATCCGGGAATTTAACCCCAAGTACTACGTACTTCTTGTAACGACTCGCCCGGCCCAAGCATCGTGCCTTATCCCGCACCCTAGTGATACAATCATCAGAGAAAACCATCTGAAAATAAAACTTTAAACAAGAAACAAGATATATGAACATAAAACAAAGCCAACCCAACTGCTACCTTCCAATAACATAAATAAAAACAACTCTTTCAAAACGAATGCTTTAATCCTTTTTACAACCCCGCCACAACAAGATTACATGCACTTAAGATTTACAACAACTATGACGGACAGGTCTCGCCATACCCCGAATGTACAAGAACCTACAACTCAGTGGAACACATACTAAAAGATAAGCCTCCGAGAAACGGAGCTTCCCAAAACGTCAATCGAGATCCTAAGAGCGAGGATCCACGATCGACGACTTCTACCGCAGATGAACGCACTCCGGGCGAGGTCAAGACAACAGTACCAAGTATGTGAAATCAGAAATATCAGAAATGAAATCATACTAGTCTATATAAAGGTGAGACATGATGATGACCAAACTACGCTCACAACATAAAAGCAAATATATCCAAATGTGACTCACGCCTCAAGCCATCACTCAAATATAACTACGGGTCTCACGCCCACAACATCAATCATGTTCGTGATCACGGCCGCATGCCCCTAATTCTCGTGACGGCAGACATGTCCATGATGCAACAATAATACCAATGCCCCATGACCACATGCCCCGAATTCTACCTCGCAGACACGCCCATGTGACATCAACAATAATATATCGGGTGATCAACCCCGCCGCACGCCACACGCCCCGAATTCTACCTCTGTAGACATGTCCATGTAACCACAATAACAATATATCGTAATCAACCCGACCGCACGGTCAGATGCCCCTAATATCAGACGGCAGATACGCCCACGTGACATCAACAACAAGACAAGAATCAAAATGGAAACATACCCGTGGAATTCTCCATCACCGCCAAAGACGCCCAAGTAAGTTCTCAATAAGTCGACCGCCTCTATCGAGACGCCAGAATACGTAAATATCACACTTGCACAACAAAGGCTATCATCACAAGCATAGGCAAGTTTCACAAAGAACAAGCATAGGCAAGTTTCACAACAACAAGATAGGCAAGTTTCACAACAACAAGCATAGGCAAGTTTCACACAACTCAAAGTACTTTCATTTTACGCCAAGGTCCTGTTTTTAACCCCAAAGTACTACATATGTTAAGTTCTTTTAAAAGAGATCCATTACTTATAAAAGTCACCCGATACCCATAGTATTAGAATGACCAACCCACATTCCTTTTCAAAATCAAGTAACAACATTCTTTTCCTAAGTTCCAGTTTGCCTAGTTTCAATTACTCAAGCTTCTCATTTTCAAATGGTTTCATAGTTCCCAAACTTAATCACTGATTCCTTTTAGAACAATCGAGTAACATATGTCATATATGCGAGTAGTTTATTCTGCTTATAACGATCTTATTACAAAGAAATCATGATCTAGAAAATGTAATATCATTTTGTCTCATCTTAGCTTCTACGCATTTTGAGGTTTCTACCGTTTTAATACAACACATCATTATTCAATACATTTTCCTTTATTAACGCCGCAAAGGGTCCTGTCGATACACATTCGATTTCAAATCAAGAAACATTATTCCTTTAAAACCAAGTACTCATTACTCACGAATGAGGTTTCACACAACATCCACATTAAAACAAATAAGTTAAGTCTCTTATCTTCTAAGATCAAGTCTCTTAACTTCTAACATCAAGAAACCATTTTCACTACATAAGGTCGTTATAACTAACTTCCCATAAAGCTATTATAACACCCTATGTTTTAAACCAACCAAATCACTTAGCACATGACGCCTACCGCACTACATAGTTCACACATATCATGCTGTAAGAGATAGGAAGAGGTTCACATACCGCGACGATTTATCGACAATAAGCAAAATGCTCCAAGTACTACAACCTCATAGCCCTTTCCACTCTCGAGTAAAATACGCTACTCTTAGTACTTTCACCTATAAAGGTCACAAACGCCTATTAACCCCAAAACACAAGTTTCTATCTTTCTACGTAAAATTCAAAGACTCTCCCCGCAACAACAGAATCTCCTCCTCTATCGAGGCCGGCTACCAAGCCAACCAGTGGGGGTTTACACGCCTACCCTGACGTACAATTCTACTCGCATACTACACAAGTTCATCGCACACACCCTATGTAAATACAGTCAGCTTCTTTATTCTTCAGCTTAAGTCAAAAGACATTGCCGAATACTAAGTATAGTTCCATATACAAGATACTTCAACTATATATTCTAACAAACATGTAATTTCCAATTACAATAGAGGACAAGATAATTACCTCGATAAGCCCAAAATTATCCAAGTTATAATGTCGATCCCGAGCAAGGTTTAGCTCCTACACCGCTACCCAATCCGCTCCAAACAACCCTTAGAAGTTCTAACTAACTTCTACTCAAATACTTCAACCAACTAAGATTTCCTTGTGGTTTCTGGCTGAGACTAAAAGGACAAAAGGTAGTATTTCCTGACTCTACGATAGAGGTATCTTGGAATACTACAAGGTACAAGGCTAAGGTATTTCGGGCATTATAACAATACTAGAGAAGTATTTCAATACCACAAGTGGTATTATACGAAACAACTAGGCAGTGGGGTACCCTACGCCAAGGCACCACAAAGGGAGGAGGAGGCCTCGGCCAAGACTCTCAAAAGAGTGGGATGAGTTGGACTAACTCAACACAAGAGGAGGAGGGATTTTAGGCTTGAAGGTTTCATTTGTGGACGAAGAGTTCATCAACATAAGTGGGTATTTATAGCAAAACCAAAAGCCAACCAACGCCAAGATCAAGCCACGCAAGGCAAGTGTAAGGCCAAGATCGCCAAGCGCACCCTAGACCCTACCGCTTAAAACCCTCACAAATATCTACACAAATATCTTGCCCAACCTTATCTCCCAATCGCCCCACGCGCCGCCCACCTTGCCCACCAACGAGAGGGCTAAGCGCCGCCTCTCGTTGGTCCAAAATGTTCCGCCGCCTAAAAATCCGCAAAAATACAAAACGACATAGCCGAATTTTCCTTCGCAGTTACGCAAAACGCTTCGCCGAAAAACGACTCCAACCGGGTAAAGCGCACAAAGGTAAAATCGCCAGCGGTGCCACATGGGGTGACACGTGTCGCTCGATTCGCCTGAATATTTCGTCTTCCAAAAATATCCAAAATACCGGAAATCTCAAAACAAAGCTGGTTCTACAAAATCAGAATTTCTCCTGGGCCCCACGTGACCATTTCCAAAAATAAAATCTCAAAATTCTAATATAATCTATGAAGTCCAAATACCAAACTGGGAATCCAATTCCCATTAACGAACCTTTTTCTTCACAAATAACCTAAACTTTTCCATTAAAACTCACATCTTTCTTTCTTTTCAAAATTTTCTCACAGACTTCGCACGCACGCCCTCACATACATACCCCGCAACTACGGGTATAACATTCTCCTCCTTAGAAACATTCGCCCCGAATGTTCCTTCTCAAGACGGATATCACGAAGTTCCTCTAACAAGTTGTCAACGCCACGCCTGGCCACGAAATAACACACGTTATCTTCCTTCCTTACTCGCCGTGGCCCTTCTCGAACACTTGAACTCTCCCAAGACGCACCATACTTCACCATTACCTGCTCTCAAAAATCTCTCGAGTCACAACCTCCAAACTTGGTCATCTTACTAACCTCAACTTCCTTAAGGCCATTCCCGCTTTACGAACCGCTTCGTCGAACGCGCCCACGAACTCATACGATGATCATACAAACTTGGGCCTAGCATCCTCGTGACTCTACCACCAAGTGACCACCTGAATCGACCCCACCCCAAACCGGTTACGGTTGACCAAGAATGGTCCTCACCACCCCAACCACGCTAAACTCTTGTTCCCGATCCTAACAATCTTACTAATTCACATCACGAAAGCTACCACTTCCATCTCACACTACCCACTGACTTATCACACAAATAAATCCCACGATACCACTACTCGATAAGTGGTCAAACACAAAATAAATCTTTAACTCAAGACGACCTTACCCCTAAGGTCTCGCCGTGACATAGTCTAAGGTTCACACTTACCATGCCCCATACACGTATCCACCCAACTAAGCATGTTTTCTAACTCACAATTAACACAACGCTATTCGCACATAGCACATAATAACGAGACCATCATAACAAGCATACCAAAACTCTAGAGGGTTAAGGATATAATCAAGCTACCGCTCCACTCTAATCATAGCCCACCGCAGGCGCATAATCGTAGGCGCGCAACCACCCATCGATCCAGAGGCCGAGTCGAATATCCGCATTACCTTGGCCTGACAGCCTCGCAAATGGCCCCCGCTGGCCGCAAAATAACAAGCTCCTCGCACCACGACACTTCCCAAATGCGGTCTACCACATCGACCACACCGAGGTAGGGTGACCGATCCGCCAACACTTACTTCTCGAAACTCAACCTCGAGCTCTCGACCGCCCCGAATACTGAGGTTGTGGAGATTGTGGAGGACCACTGCATCAAGCGAGGTACAAAACTAGTATGCCGAGGCGGTCCGCTCAAAGTCACCAGCGACCGCTGTTCTCGCCTCTCGCCGATTCGTCATTCCGCCGACCTCTCCGTGCCTCACATCCCAGCCAGCACGAGCTCGCACGCGCAATGTCCATGCCCTACAAGAGCTACACCGAACATGCCTCACATGTAATCATCGAGCTCAGAATATATCGTGTACTCGATCCTCCATACTAGCTACCAACGCTGACGCATCGCCAATGAGTCAACTCACATTGTACTTCAACCGCACGCCCGCCTGCCTAAGCATCAAAATTGTTTACCGCGTTCTCCTCATCCGCGAGGCAAGAAGTGCGAGGAAAGCCTCAAAACTCATCCCATACCGGAGGCATGCTCTCCCGAAAGCTCCTATGATCAAACCAATCGATCGCGTATCACGCACCGATGCGAACCAAAGGTCACACTCGGTCTCAAGCCTTGATCACCCGCATGATCCAGAATCGCCGGATGAACTCCTCGGATCATCCTCGTGCCTCACCCATAAAACTCAAGCGCTACAACTCGTAAAGTCCCGTAGCCTCAAACTATCTCGCCGGGTGAACCATCGTGCATCGAATCAAATCGCCAGATTCAAATTATCTCTCATATTCGCCACGACTTCGCCAAGAATCGCCATCTCCTTGTAACCCATCTCTCTCGCCTGCATCGTGGACTGAGGCTCAGTATCGCGGTCTCAGCAGCCATTGCCGCGCTAACCTCATTGGGCCGGGCGGCGCTACAAAACCCGCTGTCAAGCACAACTCGTGCATCGCTCGGGCTCGCGCTGCACTCTCAGATCTCACTAGCGGTTCTACTGCCTTGCCCTTCGTGGCTCGCTGCTCGCGAGGCATAATCGTAAAACGAGATACGCCGGGTTCAACTTACAACACACCTCTAAGGCACGATCTCGAATGAGAAGAATGGAAACTAATCCTAAATGTCCTATAGCCTCCGACATAGATGGGTGCACAACACACCGATAATCAAGACTCTACTAGACACGGTTCAGACACTTTCCGAGGATTAATCGCTCGATACCACTTTTGTAACGACTGCCCGGCCCCGTATCGTGCCTTATCCCGCACCCTAGTGATACAATCATCGTGAGAAAACCAATGGAAAATAAAACTTAAACAAGAAACAAGATATATGAACATAAACAAAGCAACCTAACTACCTTCCAATAACATAAATAAAAACAACTCTTTCAAAACGAATAGCTTAATCTTTTTACAACCCCGCCACACAAGATTTACTGCACTTAAGACTTACAACAACTATGACGGACAGTGGCCCCGCCATACTCATCGTCACGATCTGCCTCGGTTCGGATCGTGCCTTACCGGCACCCAAGTAGTCATACATCGAGTAATCGAAATATAAAGCAAGACATGAAACAGCTTTATAAAATAAGATACGCTTTACGTGAGAAAACACGCTTTCTACAGATATATATAAAAATCATGGTTTAGCGCTACATCCGACATCGCATAAATACTACGCACTTCTAAGGAAATATACAACTATGGCGACAGTTCCCGCCATACCTCGATCAGACAAAACTATCTACAACAGGAGATCATACCAAAAGTAGAGCTCCTAAGAGACGGAGCTCCCGACACCAACGTAGATCCTAAGAACGCGGATCTAGCACCGCTTGCCTCTTACCGCAGATGAACGCAGCCCCGGGCGAGGTCAAGATAATAGTACTAAGTATGCGAATCAGAAATACTTAAATGAAAACATATCATTTTAAAACCAGTTTACATAAATATGTGAAACAACCAAGGAAACCGCACGTAGTACATCACAAACAAGAGCAACAATAGGTAATCGTAATAGTCTTGTCTAGGCCGCGAATGATCAAACAGGCCACTCGCCCATATCATCATTCTCGCAAGCCTAATCTCGACTCCCGAGTCCGTGATAGCCACTCACGGGCCCGCATGAGGTATAACCCCGCATCGGGGTAGCTACTCTCGCATCGCCCCGACTCGCTGTCCGCATGGCCACATAGACCGCATGAGGTATAACCCCGCATACTAACTCGAACTCTCGTAGCCCGCGATAGGCCCTCGACCCGCATTTAGGTATTCTCGAATCACGGTCCTGCATCACCGAGTCTACCCCAGACGGAGGGCACTTAACCCCAGATCATCTCAAGAGGCGAGAGTGATAGTATACTAACATATCAACTTATCTTTAAACAACATAAGCACAACAAGGATACTCACCTATACAAACGTTACAAGATACTAACACACATAAGATCATATCATGTCTACTTATCAAACCATCTTTATTATTCTTTTCACAATATAAGTCTGTTATACACACATAGGCAAACTTGTTTCTTTTATAAATCTTAAGTGGTTATACTTACTTCCCCTAAAGCTAGTATAACTCTTAAGCTTCTGTTTTAAAAACCAATTAGTTCTCTTCATAATATGATTCAAGAGTCTTTGAAATGTTTTCGCTTCTTTATTATTCAGCTAAGCCAGGCATTGCTGTAAGTATTATTCGTGCTTAAGCCGAGGCATTGCCGTAAGTATTATTCAGCTTAAGTCAAAGACATTGCCGTAGTTATATTGTAAAATATCATGCTTTAGAAGAATCACATACCTTCTCAAAAAACCACCGCCAAGTCAATATGTCATACAGAGAGTCACCTATAATAGTCACTAATTTCTTTTAAAGACTATTCTTAATGTTATTCTAAACAGGGGTTCATAATTCTACGGCAGAAGTCGGGCAAAGACTTCCCTACCCATGAGCTATATAAGTTCATCGTGAAAACAAATTCTATGTGAGTACAGTTTGATTATTCTTCTTTAAACCCTTCTAAGTGATTAATACTTATTCTTATACTTCTACAAGATGCATTCTCTAATACAAAAGAGGGTTAGGATTATTACCCTGTAAGCCCAATAATATCCTAGAAAAGTCGCACCGAGCAAGGTTTTGCTCCTAAGTCAGATGCCCAAGAACCTTAGAAGTTCTTCACAACTTCTACTAAGTACTAAGGTATTTGGGCTAGGTATTTTGGGCATTATAACGATATAAGAAGGTAACTTTTCTACCAAGGGAGGGGGTAGATTTTGGCTAGGCTGGGTATTCGCCAAGGCCACTTAGGCTAGAGTGGAAGAGGGCTTGGACGAAATGGCTAACAAGGAGAAGGGAGGATTTTCAAGACTTGAAAGTAATTTGTGGACGAAGAACTCTTCATCTTAAGGGGTATTTATAGGTCAAGAAGTTGGCCAACCAATGGCCAAGATTTAGACAAGTGCAAGGCAAGTGTAAAGTGAGGATTAACTATACACAAATATCCTACCAACTCCTCGACTTGTGCACAAGGCACAAAAACGTGTTCTCCTATTCCAAATCGTCCCAACGGACGCATTTCAAGTCCATCAATCGGAGGGTGACAAGTGTCGCCTCCCATTGGTCCAAAATGTTTCGCCTCTAAAAATCCGCAAAATTAGAAATGGCATAGCCGAATTTACCCTACGAAAGCCGTGGAAACGCTTCGCTAAAACTATTCGCTTTGTGAGTCAGGCCTAAAAAAACGCTTTGCCTAAACTTTAAGGCTAGACTTTCAGACGTATTCCCTTACGACATACTCCGAAATACTGGTATAACATTCTCCTCTTAGAAACATTCGTTCCGAATGTTCCTTCCCAAGACAAGCTTAACGATAAGATTCTTCATAACTCGCATAGCTTGCAAACGCCACACACGCCACGTAACAACACTTAGGCGTAAAATGATAACTAAAATTTACAAGTAGGAAAGTGAATTACCCGGAGGTGCTGGGAATAGGAGATACTTCGCCTCATGTCCTCTCGGCTTCCCACGCCATCTCCTCCCGAGCTCGCTCCGCCACAAGACTTTGACGCCACGCCTTCGTCCGCAGACGCCTAACTCGACGATCGACTATCGCTATGGAATCTCTCATACGATAACCCTGGCCACTGACATCGCAACGGTGTACCTAGATGGATCCCCGATACATCTCTCAAAGATAGACACGTGAAAACCGGATGCACGCCTCCAGACGGACGGCAGATCCAACTCATAGGCAACCTGCCTACCTCGCGACAATCAAACGCCTAATGTACCTGGGCCGAGTTTCTTCTTCCCGAATCTCATCACACCCTTCATGGGTGACACTTTAGGAAAACCCAATCATGAACTCGAACTCAAGATGCCGACGACGATGATCCGTGATACGACTTGGCCGACTCGACCGCTAATAGCCGCCTTGATAAGCTTTCACCTTATCCATCGTCACGTACCAAATCTGGTCCCACTAGCCGCCCCGCCCACATCGAACCAACCTATAGGCGATCCGCACTTCCTCCCATACAAGGCCTCATAAGGCGCCATCCACGCCGGAGTGGTAGCTATTATTATACGCGAACTCAACTAGAGGCAAATGATCCTCCCAACTACCATCGGTTACAACACAAAGCTCGCAGATATCCTCGAGTTCGGATAGTGCGCTCGCTCGTCCGCTCTGCGGATGAAATGCAAGTGCTCACTCGCCCTAAACCCCTCGAAGGACCTCAGTTAGCCGAATCGGGCTCTCGTCTGATATGATCGAGTAGGGACTCATGCACCGACGATCTCTCTGATGTAAAGTCCGCATAATCTCACCAAAAGTCGCCCCGACGGAAGAAAGTGGGCTGATTTCACACCACCGATTTATAACCCATATAGAATCATGTCTCCTCCGAGCGAGGTAATCACGATGAAGTCCATGCTGATTACCTCCCACTTCCGTGTCGGGATCTCTATCGCCAGAATAAACCACCGTGCCTCGGTGCTCTACCTTCACCGCCGACAACACGGCACCGAGCTACGAACTCGCAACGCCCCTCTTCAAGCCATCCCACCAATACACAGATCTAAGGTCGTGGTACATCTTGGTCGACCGATGGATAGAGTAACGCTACCGGTGCTTCCCAAGAACTCAGCCAAGTCCTCAAACATCCGAACACATACCGCTCAAACCTTAGCACCCCATCGTGCTACCAAAAGGACCCTTGCCCTCACGAAGAGTCAGACACGATATCGAATCAAAGCCGATCTCGAATCGTTGCCTCTTCACCTCTCGACGATGGAAGACTCGGCAACCTCACGAACTCTAACCCCACCGCTATCGTAATCAATCAAGACACCAAGGCTCGCTAATCGATGCAAATCACGAACCATGTCCTCCTCTCTAGTCGCACATCCGATAGGCTCCCCATCGACCTACGACTAAGAGCATCCGCCACAACATCGCCTTCCCGTGGTACAGGATATCAACATCGTAATCCTTAAGCAACTCTAACCACCGCTCTCGTGTAAGTTCAGCCTCCTCTGGTCAAGATATACCGAGGCTCTGTGGTCTCAGATAAATATCCACGTGAACCCCATACAAATAGTGCCTCCAGATCTTCAAAGCGTGAATCACGGCCGCTAACTCCAAATCACGCGGGTAGTTCTCTCGTTTCTCACCGCCGACGATATGCTATTACCCCGCCATGCCGCATCAACACACATCCCAACCCGATGCCCGACGATCACAATACACGACATAACCATCTGGACCTCCGGAAGAGTAAGAACGGGGCCGTCAATCTCTTTCAAGAATCGAAACCCTACTCACAAGCATCACCATCGGAACTTGGCCGCCTTACGAGTCACCTAGTCAATGGTGCGTAGATAAGCAAACTTCTCCACGAACCGATAATAACTCGCAAGGCCTGTAAAATCGCGAACCTCACGGAGTAGCAGGTCTCAGGCCAAGTCCCGATCGCCGATTCGCCGTATCCACTTCGAATGCCATCACCATAATATGCCTAAGAAACGCCATCAAGTCAACCAAAACTCACATTTGGAAAACTTGGCGCATAATCGCCGATCTCGAGAATCACAAGACAGCCTCAAATGCTCCCGCATGCCTCGCTCGAGCGAATAAACCAAGATATCATCAATGAACACTATCACAAACGTGTTCAAAAATGGTTTGAACACTCGGTTCATCAAATCCATGAATACCGCCTATATGGTCAACCCAAAAGACATGACCCCGAACTCATAATGCCCGTGACGTCCGAATGCACTGTGGACATCCACCTCTCGACATTTAACTCGATGATAGCCCGAACGCAGATCAATCTTGAGAAACATCTCGCACTCGCAATCGGTCGAACAAATCATCAATCCCGGGAAGGGTATTCGTTTAATGGTCACCTTGTTCACCGTCAGAATCAACACACGCGCAGCGCCCCGCCCTTCTTCTTCACGAACAATACGGCGCCCTGTGGAGAAACACTAGGCCTAATGCCCTTTCTCTAGCAAATCCCTAAGCCGATCCTTCAACTCTCTCAACTCGCAGTGCCATTCTGTATGGCGGAATGGAAATAGCCGAGTGTCCGCAATATGTCAATACAAAACTCAATCTCCTCTCGTGAGGGATACCCGAGGTCATCCGGGAACACGCCTGGGAACTCACGACTACGGAATCGATCAAAACTGCACCGCAAATTTCGTGATCAAACACTCGAACTAGATGGTAGATATACCCTTCGCACTATCTTCCTAGCCTCGAGGTAGGAAATAAACCTACTTCTACGATACCGCGCTCTCCCACTCAACAACCGGCCTCGTGAAACCGAACTGCACTTTCTCTCTCAGCTTACATTGGCATAGCAAGAAGCTAGCCAATCCATCCCCATAATCACGTCGGTCAATCATCTCCAACTCTATCAAGTCGCCAGGTCCGACGATCAGAATGGTCACGTGACAAGCCCTATATACCCGCCGAGCTACCACCGAATCACCCATCGCGTAGCTACCTCGAGTGGTCCATGGACTCGTGCTCTATCCCTATCCTACTAGCAACAAGTGGAGATATATAGGAGTAGAACCCTGATCTATCAAGGCATAAACATCAAACCTGAACCGATAAGGTACCGCGAACATCAAAGAGGCCTCCGATCCCGCTTACCGACAAAGCATAAACGCGTTCTCGAGGACCGCTAGAATCGACCCGAGCCACGACCGCCGCGACTGGCCGACCCATGAGCACCTCGCCCGGGCGAGTAATCAGGAGATGATGGCGGCAAGAGTAACTCGGGCCGAGCCCTACCACCGCCACGGTCGGCCGACAAGCCGCAAAGTGTCCTCGCGGCCACAATCAGAATAAGCTCCAAAAGTAGTACCACACTTCCCGTAATGGGATCCCCGACGGCCACACCGGGGTGGTCCCGATCGCCGCACTCGCTACTCGACGCTCAAGCCTCGCCCCGGCCCGCCTCAAAACTCGTCAGGCCGAGGACGCGCAGAGTGCTCGAGCTGGCCGCGGTGCGACCCAGATCGCCGAGGCCGCCACCACGATAACCACCGTAAGACCTCTCCGCCCCGCCTTCTTCTCGCCGCCGCTGGCCCACTCGCCGACCTCTCGCTCCTCGCACCTGCGGCGTGAGCTCGCATGCGGTAATGTCCATACCCTACCGAGAGAAACCCCGCACATGACTCGGCCATGTCGTCAGCCCGGTGACATAGCGCACCCTATCCTCCATATCCGCACTAACGCCGGGACATATCGAGCCAAAGAATCAAACTCGACATTGTACTCCCGACAAGGCGCCCTTTCGCCTCAGCAAAAATCTATCACCGCGCCTCCTCATCCGCGAGGCAAGAAGTGAGCGAGAAAGCCTCCGAACTCATCCCAGTGCCGGGACGCGTGCTCTCCCGATAACTCCCATGAATCAAACCAATCGACCGCGGTATCACGCGGCCATGTGAACCAAAGATCACGGACTCGGTCTCCGACGCCGATCACTCTCAAAAACCGACGGATGAACTCCTCGCGATCATCCTCCACCCATAAAACTAAGTCTCAGAGCCTCAAACTCCGAGCCGAGCTGAATCGCAGATTCAGCCTAGACGGCCACAACTTTAGCCAAAATCTCTCAGACTTAACTCTCCGCCGTACCGTGGTCGCTGGCCGGGCGGGCATAGAACTCGCTATAGGCCGGGCTCGAGCCTCGTGACTGGTGTCTGCTTTGCCCTTCGTGAAAGGAATACGTTGGGTCCAACCTATAACACGACTCTAAAGCACGATCAATGAGAAGAATGGAAACCAATCCTAAATATCCTATAGCCTCGCACACCGATAATCAAGACTAGACACTTTCCGAGGATTAATCGCCTGATACCACTTTTGTCACGACTCGGCCCGTTACCGGGCACCAAGTAGTCATACATCAGTAATCGCGGAAATATAAAGCAAGACATGAAATAGTTTATAAAATAAGACAATTTACGTGAAAACATAGCTTTTCGGCAGATATATATAAAATCATGGTTTAGCGTTACATCCGATAATCGCATAAATATGACTATGCACTTGAGGAAATATACAACTATGGCGACACCCCGCCATACCCGCATAAAACTATCTACAGGAGATCATACTAAAAGTAGAGCTCCAAGAGACGGAGCTCCCGACACCAACGTAGAGATCCTAAGAATGCGGATCTAGCACTGCCGCCCTTACTCGCGGCATGAACGCAGACAGTACTAAGTATGCGGCGCAGAAATACTTAAATGAAAACATATCATTTTAAAACGGTTTACAAATATGTGTGAAACAACGAGAAACCGCACGTAGTGCCACATCACAAACAAGAGCAACAATAGTAATCGTAATAGGTCTTGTCTAGGCCGCGAATGATCGAACAGGCCACTTGCCCATATCATCATTCTCGCAAGCCTAATCCTCGACTCCGAGTCCGCATAGGCCACTCACACGGGCCCGCATGAGGTATAACCCCGCATCGGGTGCTACTCCTCGGCATCGCCCCGACTCGTTGTCGCATGGCCACATAGACCGCATGAGGTATAACCCCGCATACTAACCCGGAACTCGTAGCTCCGATAGCCCTGGACCCGCACGAGGTATTCTCGAATCACGGTCCTGCATCGCTGAGTTCACCCGCGACGGAGGGCGACAACCCCTGATCATCTCAAGAGGTGAGTGATAGTATACTAACATATCAACTTATCTTTAAACAACATAAGCACAACAAGGATACTCACCTATACAAACGTTACAAGATACTAACACACATAGCATCATATCATGTCTACTTATCAAACCATCTTTATTATTCTTTTCACAATATAAGTCTGTTATACACACATAGGCAAACTTGTTTCTTTTATAAATCTTAAGTGGTTATACTTACTTCCCCTAAAGCTAGTATAACTCTTAAGCTTCGCTTTAAAACCAATTAGTTCTCTTCATTAATATGATTCATGAGTCTTTTGAAATGTTTCGCTTCTTTATTATTCAAAGCTTAAGCCGAGGCATCACAGTAAGTATTATTCAGGCTTAAGCCGTGAGGCATTGCCGTAAGTATTATTCAGCTTAAGTCAAAGACATTGCCGTAGTTATATTGTAAAATATCATGCTTTAGGAAGAATCACATACCTTCTCAAATAAACCACACTAAGTCAATATGTCACGCAGAGTCACCTATAATAGTCACAAATATCTATTAAAGACTATTCAAGGTGATTCTAAGCAGTGGGTTCATAATTCTACGGTAAGTCGGGCAAAGACTTCCTACCCGAGCTATATAAGTTCATGTGAAAACAAATTCTATGTGAGTCCAGTTTGATTATTCTTCTTTAAACCCTTCTAAGTGATTAATACTTATTCTTATACTTCTACAGATGCATTCTCTAATACAAAAGAGGTTAGGATTATTACCTCGGTAAGCCCAATAATATCCTAGAAAAGTCGCTTTGAGCAAGGTTTTGCTCCTAAGTTGTATGCTCCAAGAACCTTAGAAGTTCTTCACAACTTCTACTAAGTACTAAGGTATTTGGGCTAGGGTATTTTGGGCATTATAACGATATAAGAAGGTAACTTTTCTACCAAGGGAGGGGGGGTAGATTTCGGCTAGGCTAGGGGTATTCGGCCAAGGCCACTTAGGCTAGAGGAAGAGGGCTTGACGAAATGGCTAACAAGGGAGAAGGAGGATTTTCAAGACTTGAAAGTAATTTGTGGATGAAGAACTCTTCATCTTAAGGGGTATTTATAGGTCAGAAGTGGCCAACCAATGGCCAAGATTTAGACAAGTGCAAGGCAAGTGTAGGGTGAGGATTAACTATACACAAATATCCTACCAACTCCTTGACTTGTGCACAAGGCACAAAAAACGTGCTCCTCCTAGTCCAAATCGTCCCAATGGACGATTTCAAGTCCATCAATTGGAGGGTGACAAGTGTCGCCCTCCCGTTGGTCCAAAATGTTTCGTCTCTCGGAAAAATCCGCAAAAATTAGAAATGGCATAGCCGGAATTTACCCTACGAAAGCTGTGGAAACGTTTCGTCGGAAAACTATTCGTTTTGTGAGTTGTGCCTAAAAAAAACGTTTTGCCTAAACTTTAAGGCTAGACTTCTTTGTACGTATTCCCTTACGTACATACTCTGGAAATACGGGGTATAACACTGAATGTACAAGAACCTACAACTCAGGGAACACATACCAAAAGATAAGCCTCCGGAGAAACGGAGCTTCCCAAAACGCTGAACTGAGATCCTAAGAGCGAGGATCCACGACCGATGTACCTCTACCTGCGGCATTTAACGCACCAAGGAGGTCAAGATAACGGTACCAAGTATGTGAAATCAGAAATATCGTAAATGAAATCATACTAGTCTATATAAAGCAGAGACATGTATGATGACCAAACTTCTGATTACAACATAAAGCGATCATATCGATCGAGGACTCACGCCCTCAAGCCATCACTCAAATATAACTATGGGTCTCACGCCCACAACATCAATCATGTTCTCATCATGGCCGCATGCCCCCGGAATTCTGCATCGGTGTAGACATGTCCATGATGCAACAATAATACCAATGCCCGTGGCCACGCCCGAATTCTACTCACAGACCGCCCATGTGGCGTCAGCAATAATATCTTTGGGTGATCAACCGCCGTACGGCCACGTGCCGGAATTCTACCTCGGTCTAGACCTGACCATGTAACCACAATAACAAGCGATCCGGTAATCAACCCGACCGCACCGCATGCCGGAATCTTGCATCGGTGTAGACATGTCCATGTGACATCAACAACAAGGCGAGAATCAAAATGGAAACATGCGTGGAATTCTCCATCAGCGCCAAAGACGCCCAAGTAAGTTCTCGACAAGTCGGCCGCCTCTATCGAGACGCCAGAATACGTAAATACCACACTTGCACAACAAAGGCTATCATCACAAGCATAGGCAAGTTTCACAAAGAACAAGCATAGGCAAGTTTCACAACAACAAGCATAGGCAAGTTTCACAACAACAAGCATAGGCAAGTTTCACACAACTCAAAGTACTTTCATTTTATGCCAAGGTCCGGGTTTTTAACCCCAAAGTACTACATATGTTAAGTTCTTTTAAAAGAGATCCATTACTTATAAAAGTCACCCGATACCCATAGTATTAGAATGACCAACCCACATTCCTTTTCAAAATCAAGTAACAACATTCTTTTCCTAAGTTCCAGTTTGCCTAGTTTCAATTACTCAAGCTTCTCATTTTCAAATGGTTTCATAGTTCCCAAACTTAATCACTTGATTCCTTTTTAGAACAATTGAGTAACATATGTCATATATGTGAGTAGTTTATTCTTGTTTATAACGATCTTATTACGACCATGATCTAGAAAATGTAATATCATTTTGTCTCATCTTAGCTTCTATGCGGATGGAGGTTTCTGCGGTTTTAATACAACACATCATTATTCAATACATTTTCCTTTATTAACGCCGCAGGTGCTGCCGATACACATTCGATTTCCAAATCAAGAAACATTATTCCTTTAAAACCAAGTACTAATTACTCACGAATGAGGTTTCACACAACATCCACATTAAAACAAATAAGTTAAGTCTCTTATCTTCTAAGATCAAGTCTTAACTTCAACATCAATAAACCATTTTCACTACATAAGGTCGTTATAACTAACTTCCCATAAAGCTATTATAACACCCTATGTTTTAAACCAACCAAATCACTTAGCACATGTACGCGTCACCGTACTACATAGTTCACACGTATCATGCTAGAAGAGATAGGAAGAGGTTCACATACCTCGCGACGATTTATCGACAATAAGCAAAATGCTCCAAGTACTACAACGCTAGCCCTTTCCACTCCTCGAGTAAAATACGCTACTCTTAGTACTTTCACCTATAAAGGTCACAAACGCGTCTATTAACCCCAAAACACAAGTTTCTATCTTTCTACAGAAAATTCAAGACCTCCCCGCAACAACAGAAATCTCTCCTCTATCGAGTGGCTACCAAGCCAACCGAGGGGGTTTACACGCCTACCGGACGTGTACAATTCTACTCGGTAATACTACACAAGTTCACTGCACGATCCCCATGTAAATACGATTCGATTCTTTATTCTTGAGCTTAAGTCAAAAGACATTGCCGAATACTAAGTATAGTTCCATATACAGTATACTTCAACTATATATTCTAACAAACATGTAATTTCCAATTACAATAGAGGGACAAGATAATTACCTCGATAAGCCCAAAATTATCCAAGTTATAATGTCGATCCTGAGCAAGGTTTAGCTCCTACACCGCGCGCTCCAATCCGCTCCAAACAACCCTTAGAAGTTCTAACCAACTTCTACTCAAATACTTCAACCAACTATGAAGATTTCCTTAGGGTTTCGGTTTGAGACTAAAAGGACAAAAGGTAGTATTTCCGGACTCTACGTATAGAGGTATCTTTGGAATACTACAAGGTACAAGGCTAAGGTATTTTGGGCATTATAACAATACTAGGAGAAGTATTTCAATACCACGGAGGGTATTATCAAAACAACTAGGCTAGTGGGGTACCCACGCCAAGGCACCACAAAGGGGAGGAGGAGGCCTCGGCCAAGACTCTCAAAAGAGGGGATGAGTTGGACGAACTCAACACGAGAGGAGGAGGATTTTAGGCTTGGAAGGTTTCATGGGGGGATGAAGAGTTCATCAACATAAGGGGGGTATTTATAGCAAAACCAAAAGCCAACCAATGGCCAAGATCAAGCCATGTGCAAGGCAAGTGTAAGGCCAAGATCAAGCCAAGTGCACCCTAGACCCTACTCCTTAAAACCCTCACAAATATCTACACAAATATCTTGCCCAACCTTATCTCCCAATCGTCCCATGTGCCGCCCACCTTGCCCACTGATGAGAGGGTGCGAGTGCGCCTCTCGTTGGTCCAAAATGTTCGTCGCTCGGAAAAATCCGCAAAAATACAAAGCGACATAGCCGAATTTTCCTTCGCAGCTACGCAAAAGCGTTTCGTCAAACGACTCAACCGGTGTTGTGCACAAAGGTAAAAATCGGCCAGGGTGCCACATGGGGTGACACGTGTCGCCCCGATTCGCCCAGAATATTTCGTCTTAGAAAATATCCAAAATACCGGAAATCTCAAAAACAAAGCGGGCCACACAAAGCCGTAAATTTCTCCCGTGGGCCCCACGTGACCATTTCCAAAAATAAAATCTCAAAATTCTAATATAATCTATGAAGTCCAAATACCAAACTGGGAATCCAATTCCCATTAACGAACCTTTTCTTCACAAATAACAGAAACTTTTAGTGAAAACTCACATCTTTCTTTCTTTTCAAAATTTTCTGCCGTACTCTCGTACGTACGTCCTCACATACATACCCTGCAACTACGGGGTATAACACTTCTACTCTTTTAGAAAGTCCATTTTTCAAATAAAACTTCCAAGATACTAACAACCGTAGTATCAAGTCATACTACCTTCAAGACAAGTCACAATACCTTCTTAGAAATACAATTACCGGCTTCTAAATCAAGTGACTTCTTCCTTAAAGCATTAAACGATTTATACCATTAAGACAGTTGCCCTTCTTTATTTCAAACCATTTCTTTGCTTACATTATTAGAGAAAACCATTCTTTTAACCTTCCATAAAGCCGTTATAACCAACTTCCCATAAAGCCGTTATAACCCTTTATGGTTTTAGACCAACTCATTCCTTTCATAACCAAGAGACTTCTACTTTTTGAAACCAAGTATTATATATTTTCAAATCAATTCTCTTAACTTTCAAAAATACAATTAGTCTCTTAACCTTTAGAACTCAAGTGACTCCTTTTATTATAAAACCTTAGGCAATTGATGCCTTAAAATTCAAGTTGTCTTTTCATTAAAAACAAGTCCTTTATCTTTCCATAAAGCAAATATAACCAACTTCCCATAAAGCCGTTATATTCACTTTATACCTTAGCCAAAATACAATTTCCTATCCAAGGGACTTATACGTTTAAAACGGAACAAGTATCACATACTTCAAAACTCTTCAAGTCCCTTAACTTATATAAAACATTAGACATCCTTAATACTTTCAAAGAAGTGAGTTAATCTCCTAACTCACCCGACTTGGCTATTCATAAAACTAGTAAAGGATATCAAGGGGTTGTACGTCTACCGTACTACATACGTGCAACTAGTCATGCTCAAAAGATAGGAAAAGTTCTACATAGAGTAAATCACACAACTACCTCTTAACTTCTAAGAGTAGAAGGAAACATGAAATGATACCACAGGTATATTACATACATAGAATCATGCCAAAGGAAGGAAGATGTTCACATACCTCGCGACGATTATCGACAAGTAGCAAAATGCTCCAAAGTACTTCAACCTTGATAGCTATTCCATCCTCCAAGTAGGATACGCTATACTTAGTACTTTAACCTATAATGGTCACAATACATCCATTAACCTCTCACTTAGACGTAGAATATTCTAAGTGCTAAGTCGCTAAATTCTACGAAAAATCGGACAACACTTCCTTTGTTTTTACTTACTTTGCCACCTTTTTCAAGGCCGAATACAATAACCAAACACGCCACATTTAAGGCCCAAACAATGCAATCAACAATAGGGGATTACACGCCTACTAGACGTGTAAAATTCCGCCCCACAAAAGATATCAAAACTAACACAACTACTAGTCCAATTTCGGCCATATTGAGTACAACAATACCAAATCTTATACAATTTCCATTTCAATCCAAATTGTTAGCATAACATGATATCAAGTCGCAATCGATTATAACTACTATAATCTTCAAGTAAGTAACATGCGACGATTTCTAATAAACGACCAATTAGTAATCCAACTTCAAGTGGCTAAAATAACATTTCGGATTTAAGCTACAAGCAATCCATAATACTTATGAACTTCAACATATCAACTTCATGCTAGCAACATGTAAAGCTAACAACAAAAATATATGTATAATCTTGTAACACTATTAAGAGACAAGATTATACCTCAACGAATCTCAATCCAACTCCAAATCCGAAGTCGCTTCCTTAACAACTTAGAGCCTCTTCAAGACACTTCAATCCTCTACTTGAGACCCTTAGAACCATACCAACAACTTCCCTTCAAACTTCCAATCCAAAACCTAGAAAGCAACTAGGTTTTCACTTTGCGACTATCCCGAAAACTATCTTTTTCCGAGATTTTTCTAATGAGATATGCTTACAATACCCTCATGAATCTTGGTTTAAAGTGTGGAGCTAAATGGATAACAAACAAAATTTTTTGTTGAAGGAGAGGGGCAAACCCGAGAGCACATTGCTCATGTTCTTCAATTTCTCTTGAAAATTTGGCTAAGTGTGGACTTGTCTCACTACTAGTAGTATTATAAAGTAACATGAAGGGTTAAGATGTGAACAAATGGGTGGCTAGGATGATGGTTCTCTTAAATATCAAGCTTGTGGACCCATTGACCAAGTCAACTTTCTCAAGCTTTACAACTTGCAAGACTTGTCTTGCTAACAAAGGTCCAATGACCCTCTTGCCCTTGCAATTTCGTTCAAGGCATCACTAAGGGGGGGTGACACGTGTCACCCTCCCATTCGCCACAATAAAACGTTTTCCGACAATTCCATAATTCCGATAAATTTTTACAAGTCTCAAATCTTAACACTGTGAGTTCTTACGTACGTTCTTAAAACATGTCCTGTAAGTACGGGGTGTAACAAATAGGAGGGAGACATGTGTCACCCCACTTAGGCCCATGTTGGACGATTTGTATGGCCAAGTGGACAAGGTTAAGTGGTCAAAGTCTTGGAAGATATTTTTGTTGGGATAGTGGGAGTAGGTGGGCGGTTTTTTGTGGGCAAGTGGGAGAAGCTTGGACGGTTTTTGGAGGAGCATGTGGCTAGCCACATGGCTCATTATTGTGGTGGACATATGTCCCAATCTTGTGGTGGACATATGTCCCAATGTTGTGGTGGACACTTGGTGGAAGACTCCACTCACACAAGCTATCTAATCTACACCCTCCACTTGCTTGAATCTTGGCCCTTGTTTGTTCTATAAATACCCCCCTCTAGTTGCAAGACTTCTTCATCCACTAAACAGTTTCCAAGTCTCAAAATCCTCTCCCTTTGAGAAGCTCTCGTCCAAACACCTTTCCCCTTAGCCTAGTAGCTCTGTAAAACCCACACTTAGTAGAAAAATTCCTCCAAGTATTGTACTATTCCAAAATACCTTAGCCCAAATACCTTGTAGTATTCCAAAGTTACCTCTATACTAAGAGCCCGGAAATACTACTATATTTCCTTTAGTCAAAAAATGAAACCCTAGGATAATCTTCATAGTTGGTTGAAGTATTAAGTAGAAGTTGTGTAGAAACTTCTAAGGGTTTCTTGGAGCGGATTGGAGCGTACAGAATAGGAGCTAAACGTTGCTCAGGATCGACATTAAACCTTGGATAATTTTGAGCTTATCGAGGTAATTAATCTTGTCCTTCTATTGTAATTGGAGATTACATATTATAGTAGTTAGAATTAAGTATAAGATATAGAAGGATAGTAAAGAAGAGAATTGAACTGTAATTACATATGGTCGTATTAAAGAGACTTGTGTAGTTTGTGGGTAGGGAAGTGCCCAATTTTCCGTAGAAATAAGAACCTTCGCTTAGAATATTCTACAGTAGTCTAGGCGTTGATAGGCGATTTGACTATTATAGGTTGATACTCGCGCGCGACATATTCGACTTGGCGGTGGATTTCGCGAGGAGGTATGTGATTCTTCCTATCCTCTTGAGCATGATATTTTTAAAATATATATAGTACGGTGAGCGTTTGTGTTAGCTGAACGTGGTTTTACTTCAATGTCTTTTGACTTGAGTTTTAAGTAAGAAGAATCTTGAAGTATTTCAAAGAATTATGAATCGTTTTGAAAGAAGAGTAATACTTGGTTTTAAAAGCTTAAGAGTTATACTAGCTTTATGGGAAGTTAGGTATAACGACTTAAGAAAGATAAAAGGCAGTTTACTAAATTGTTTATGAAAGACTTGTATTGATTTGGAAAGGGAAATAAGTATCGAACAAACCAACTGCGGCGCTAATAAAGGAAAATGTATCGACTAAGTAAGTATTATTAAAACTAAAGAGAAACCTCCATCTGCATAGAAGCTAAGATAAGACAAAATTGTATTACATTTCCTAGATCATGGCTGCTTTAATAAGATCATTAATAAACAAGTTTTGATTTTCTTAAAAATTTCAAAGTAAGGACTTGATTTATAAAAGACAAAGACTTGAAAATTTGAAGTGTTTTCGTTTAAAAAGGAAGGCATGCTTTTGTCTTAAGTTGGTTCAAAAAGAAGGTAGGGAAATTGTTTTGGTTTACTTAAAAAGATAGTCACTCTATGTCACGACCCGAACCCGGGCCCGTGACTGGTGCCTTACCCGGGCACCCAAGTAGACATACATCAGAGTAACCAACGGAAAATAAAAAAAGACATGAAACAATATGAAGTGAAAAACAGTTTTTCTGAGAAAAGTTGCCTTTCGGCATATATATATAAAAACTTGAACAGTTACATCTCTTTTACAAACTCTGCCATTACAAGACTAAGGCACCGGCGAATATTATAACAACAACGACGGGCCCGCCATACCCACGAATGTAAGTACCTACAACGACAGGGGACTATACTATGATAAGCCTCGGAGAAGCGGAGCTTCCTAAAAACGCCGAATCGTGACCCATGGCGAGGATCAACAAGCGATGTACTCTACTGCGGCATGAACGCAGCCCGAAGGAGGTCGATAACAGTACCAAGTATGTGAAATCGAAAATCGTAAATGAAATCATAATAGTCTATATAAAGCGGAAGACATATATGATAACCATTTTACGATACCTGATATGTGAGCGTATGTCAAGTCGGGACTCACGCCTTAAAGTCATCACTCAAATATAACCATGAGTCTCATGCCCACGATATCAATCATGCGTGGAATTCTTCCTCACTGCGATCCCATGATATAAAAGTACCAAGGAATACACATGAACACGAGTCCCACCTATGTCAAAATAAAACCGTGCGGTAAATGCGAAGGCATAGCCGACTACTAAAACCCACGGTACCAACAATGCTATAAAAGCGTATCACGAGGTCTTTCTAGACCGCGCCACGTAATCGAAGGCGGCCACTGCGCCTCGCGGTATCAATGCGCGTCAAATCTGGAACTCACCGCGACTCGCGATAGGCCACAGCCCGCGAGGTATTCCCGCATCGAGGTAGCTACTCGGCATCGTCGTGGACTCGTAGTCCGCATGGCCACATAGACCGCGTGAGGTATTCCCGCACACTAACGGAACTCGTAGCTCGCATAGGTCCCTGGACCGCGTGAGGCATCCTCGCATCGGGGTAGCAACCCCTTATATCATGTCAAGAGGTGAGTGGTACAATACTAACATAACGGCTTATTGTTAAACAACATAAGCACAATCAAGGGAAACCCCTTTACACAAACATCACAAGACACTAACACACGTAGCATCCTAACATGTTTACTTATCAAACCAACAAGAAAGTATTACAAGGCTATCACAAATCAACATAGTCAAGTTATTCACACGAGGTACTTCTATTTTATGTCAACAAGTTCGGGTTTTATCCCCAAAGTACTTCATACATTAACTCTTTAAAAGATCTGTTTCTTTCACAAGAGTCACACGATACCGTAGTATCAAAATGGAGTGACTATCTTTTAAGTAAACCAAAACAATTTCCTACTTCTTTTTTAACCAACTTAAGACAAAAGCATGCCTTCCTTTTTAAACGAAAACACTTCAAATTTTCAAGTCTTTGTCTTTTATAAATCAAGTCCTTACTTTGAAATTTTAAGAAAATCAAAACTTGTTTATTAATGATCTTATTAAAGCAGCCATGGTCTAGGAAATGTAATACAATTTTGTCTTATCTTAGCTTCTATGCAGATGGAGGTTTCTACTGGTTTTAATAATACTTAATTAGTCAATACATTTTCCTTTATTAGCGCTGCAGTGGTTTGTTCGATACTTATTCTCATTTCCGAAATCAATACAAGGCTTTCATAAACACATAAGTAAACCGTTCCTTTTATTTCTCTTAAGTCGTTATACTTAACTTCCCATAAAGCTAGTATAACTCTTAAGCTTTTAAAACCAAGTATTACTCTTCTTTCAAAGACGATTCATAATTCTTTTGAAATACTTCAAGATTCTTATTATTTAAAACTCAAGTCAAAAGACATCGAAGTAAAACCACGTTCAGTTAACACACGTACGTCTACCGTACTAAATATATTCTTTTAAAATATCATGCTCAAGAGGATAGGAAGAATCACATACCTCCTCGGCGAAATACACCTGCCAAGTCGAATATGTCGCGCGCAGAGTATCAACCTATAATAGTAAAATACGTCTATCAACGTCTAGACTACTCTGTAGAATATTCTAAGCAGAAGGTTCTTATTCTACTGAAAATTGGGCAGCACTTCCCTACTCGTCAAACTACTCAAGTCTACTGTAAATACAGTCCTATGTAAGTACAGTTCAATTCTCTTCTTTTATACCATTCTTCTATATATCTTATACTTATTTCTATACAACTACAGTAGGTAATCTCCAATTACAATAGAAGGACAAAGATATTTACCTCGGTAAGCCCAAAATTATCCAAGATTTAATGTCGATCCTGAGCAAGGTTTAGCTCCTATTCTGTACGCTCCAATTCGCTCCAAGAAACCCTTAGAACTTCTAAACAACTTCTACTTAATACTTCAACCAACTATGAAGATTTTCCTAGGGCTTCGTTTTGTGACTAAAAGAAATATAGTAGTATTTCTGGGCTTTTTGTATAGAGGTAACTTTGGAATACTACAAGGTATTTGGGCTAAGGTATTAGGGAATAGTAACAATACTTGGAGAATATTTTTCTACCAAGGGGGGGGGGGTATTTCAACGAGAACAACTAGGAAAGGGGGGGTGTTTCGGCCGAGGGCTTCACAAAGGGGGAGGGGGAGCTTGGACGAGAACTACTAAAAGGGAGGGAGGGATTTTTCCTTGGAATTTCTCAAGTGTGGATGAAGAATATGTCTTGCACACAAGGGGTATTTATAGAACCACCAATGGTCTAGATTAAAACAAATGGATGGTGTAGATTTGGATCCATGTGAAGAAAGAGGTCTTCCAACCAAGTGTCCACCATAACCTTGGGACATATGTCCACCACGACATTGGGACATATGTCCCCCACAACAAAGAGCCATGTGGCCTTCCACTAGGCACAAAAAAACGTCCAACAAGGCCTTCCCTACCTACCCCCACTCACCCAAAGAAAATATCTTCCAAGACTTGACCATTTGACCTTGTCCACTTGGCCAACATTTTCGTCCAACCCATGCCAATTAAGGGTGACACATGTCGCCCTCCTATTGGTCCAAAATATTTCGTCTCTCGGAAAAATCCGCAATCGGTTAAAATATTAAAAACGTAGAATTTCCTTCACAAGGTTCGGAATCTTTTCCGTCAAAGTTCACAATTCCATCCTTAACCTAATTAGGGTTTGTACAAATGTACGTATGTCCTCACATACATACTCTGGAAATACGGGGTATAACATTCTCCCCTCCTTAGAAACATTCGTCCCGAATGTTCCTTCTCAAGACAGATAACGATAAAGTTCCTCATAACTTAAACAGTTTGCAAATGCCACACATGGCCACAATACAACGCGCGCAAATACTTAAATCCAAGTCCACAAGGAATCACCTCTATCATCTCAAAAGTAATGATCACTCATATTCTCTTACTCGTCGTACCCTCCTCGTACACTCGAACACTTCCTAAATAAACTTACCACCTTCCTGTTATTGCTTCAGTTTCCAAAATCTCGGGGTTACTATCTCCAACTTGGTCATCATTAGCGGGAACACTGCGGATGGATCTCGATACTTTTAGAACATAGCAACATGAAAGACCGGACGTACTGCCTCCTACGTCGGACGGCAAGGCTAACTTATAGGCAACCTAGCCTATTCTCCAAATGATCTGAAAACGCTCAAAGTACATCGGGCTAAGTTTCCCCTGCTTTCCAAATCTCGTCACACCCTTCCGGGGTGGTACCTTCAAGATGACCGACCGTCAATCTGAACTCCAAGTATCGACGCAGATTATCCGCACGACTTATGTTGACTCTGAGCTGCTGATAACCTCTTCTGGATAAGCTCCACCTTATCCACATCCTGCTGAATCAAGTATGGACCAACTATCTGAACCTTGCCAACATCGAACCAATCGACCGTCAACCTACACTTCCGCCCATACAAGGCTTCATAAGGTGACATCCGAATACTGAAATGGTAGCTATTATAATACTCACTCAACAAGAGGCGAATAATCCTTACAGCTACCTCTGAAAATCAAAAACCGCCAGGGTGAATGCACATCGAGACTCACCTGAGTTCCAAACCTTGCCTGGTAAAACCTCTATAAAAAGAAATAGCCGTAAACTGGGATCCACTGCCTGTCATAAGTAAAAGTAGGAACCCCGTGCAGTCTTACAACCTTCCTGATATATAACATTTCTCATAACCCTCTGCCGAGTAAACAGTTCTGACTGAAAGACAAAGATGGGCTGACCTCATCGGCCCGACTACTGGTCGAACGCATCCACGAACTCGTACGCTGGTTAACTAAACTTGGGCCTAACACCCTCGTGACCCTATCACAAAGCGGGACCACCAAAATTTTTCCTTACTTCAAACCGGGCTGCGGGTTGACCCGCAATCTGGCCTCAACCCGACCCATTTCTCGCGCCAAGCTCTTGTTTCCCGATCCGGAACAATCTCACCATCGAGTCACGAAAACCTAGTGGTCTTCTTAGCTCAACTACCCTCTTTCATTTCACATTACTCAGGGACTTATCACACAAATATATCTCACGTATACTATGCACTCCGATAAGGGTCAAACATAAAAATAACTCTTTTACTCAAGATGGCCTTGCCTCTAAGGTTTCCACGTATAAAACTCTAAGGCTCACACTTTCCCTATCCCCAATCTTACCCTTTTACCTAACCATGATTTCTAATCACAATTAACACAATGTTATTAGAACATAATACTTAGCACTTCATCATAACATCAACGCATACTAGTCTCTAGAGGGTTAAGGATATACCTGTATCTACTGCTTCACTCCCCTTTGTCGTTCTAATCAATCCTGCCCTGTTAGGCGCATAGCTAGGGAAGGTGATGAACTAGCCACTGATCCTGAAGGCTGAGTCTCTACATCCGCGCCACCTCTGGTCGGACAATTTCTCGCAAAATGGCCCTGCTGGCCGCAAGCATAACAAGATGTCGAAGAAGTATGACACTCCCCACAATGACACCTACCACAACGCCTTACACCGAGGTGGGGGTGGCCTCCTCTGGCTAACACCCCTTCCTCTCCGAACCACTAAATCCGCAACTAATCTGCTAGGCTGAGTCCTCCTACTTGCATCCCTCCTACTTGAACATTCTTTCGTCACATGGCCCTGACGGCCGCAGGTAAAACAAGCACCAACAAAAAGACGACATTCCCCGGGATGACGTCTGCCACACTGTGAACACCGAGGAAAAGCGAATCCGGTGGCCGGAACCTCGTGTATCTGTGAACCAAGCCCCGGAGCTCGACCAACTCTGCATACCGATCGTCACGAAGTGCAGCGAGGACCACTCTGTACTGGCGGAGGCTCATAACCAGTCTGCTGCTGAGAAGGTCCGCCTCGAAAGTTACCAAAGGACCCCGCTGTTACGGCCTCTTGGCGATCTTGGTTAACCCGTCGATCCCTACGTTTCTCGGCTTTCACGCGCATAAGCCCGTCGCAGCCATACTATGCCCGATGAAGAGCTACTCTTGCACAACCTCTCTTAGATAGTCATCAAGACCGTGATAAATGTCACGACCGAACCGGGCGTGGTAGTGCCTTACCGGGCACCCGGTGATACAACATCGAGTAATCGGAACATAAAACAATAACATGAAGCCAATGCATAAGGCGGTGAAATAAGAAAACAGGCTAACCAAAAGCGGTTACCTTCGGTATATATATAAATAACAATTTGAGCGAGTTACATCCCATTACAACCACGCTTACAGCGATTACTGACCTCTACGAATGATATGACAACAACGACGGGGCGGGGCCGTCATACCCGAATGTGGCACCTACAACAACAGGGGACTATGCGAAGATAAGCCTCCGGAGAAGCGGAGCTTTCCCAAACGCTGAATTGTGACCCTAAGGCGAGGATCAACGGTGGTGTACCTTTACTGCGGCGTGAACGCGGCCCGAGGTCGCGGTGTACCAAGTATGTGAGCGAAAATCGTAAATGAAATCATAATAGTCTATAAAGCGGAGACATGTATGATAACCAAACTACGATTCACAATAAATAGCGATCGTGTCAAGTCGGGGACTCGCGCCTCCAGTCATCACTCAAATATAACCATGGGTCTCACGCCCACAACATCAATCATGCGTGGAATACCTTCCTCACCGCCGGACTATGATATAAAAGCATCAAGGAATACATGAACACGAGGTCCCACGTGTCCTAATAAAACCGTCTGGGGTAAGTGCGAAGGCATGGCCGACTACTAAAACCCACGCAGTAACAAGGTCATAAAGCGTATCATGAGATCTGCTGCAGGCCGCATGATCAAAGTGGCCACTCGCGCGATATCTAATGTGCGTCTAGCACTGAACTCTCCGACTCGCGTAGGCCAAACTCATGGGCCCGCGTGAGGTATAACCGCGTCGAGGGTAGCTACTCCGGCGTCCGCCTGGACTCGATCGCGTAGCCACATAGGCCGCATGACCATAAAGGCCGCACACTAACCGGAACTCTCGTAGCTCGCATAGGCCCGGGACCCGCGTGAGGTATTCTCGAATCATAGGTCACACAGACCGCTGAGTCTACCCGCGTCGGAGGCGACAACCTCGGAAACAAGTCAAGGTGGTGGTACAATACCAACATATCGGTGATAGTGAAACAACTTAAGCGCAATCGAGGGGAAACCCCTTTACACAAACATCACAAGATACTAACACACGTAGCATCCTAGCATGTTTACTTAACGAATAAACAAGAAAGTATTACAAGGCTATCACAACCCAACACAATCAAGTTATACACACAAGGCACTTTCTACTATATGATTAACAAGATCGGGTTTTTATCCCCAAAGTACTTCATACATTAACTCTTTTTAAAAGATCGTTACTTTACAAAAGTCACACAATACCCTTAGTATATGAAAATAGAGTGATTATCTTTTGAAGTAAATCAAAACACTTATCTTAGTAAAATCAAGTAACAACATTCTTTTCCAAACGGTTCAAGTTTGCCTAATTTCAATTACTCAAGTTTCTCATTTTCGAAAGGTTTCGTAGTTCATAGTCTTATTCATTTAAGAATATAATTCTCTTTTAAATAATCTGAGAAACATATGTCTTATATGTGAGTAGGTTATTCCTGTTCATAATCAATCTTATTAAGCAGCCATGATCTAGGAAATGTAATATCATTTTGTCTCATCTTAGCTTCTATGCAGATGGAGGTTTCTACTGGTTTTAATAATACTTCATTAATCAAAACATTTCCCTTTATTAACGCTGCAGTGGTTTGTCGATACTCAGTCTGATTTCCGAAATCAGTAAAACATTATTCCTTTTAAAAACCAAGTACTCATTACTCACGAATGAGGTTTCACACATAATTCATATTAATTCATTTAAGTCAAGTCTCTTAACTTTTAAAATTAATAAACCATTCTTTTTATCTTTCTTAAGCCGTTATACCTAACTTCCCATAAAGCTAGTATAACTCTTAAGTTTTTAAAACTTTTAAAACCAAGTGTTACTCTTCTTTCAAAAAGGTTACTTAATACTTTTTGAAATACTTCAAAGTTCTTATCATTCAGGCTTAAGTCAAAAGACATTGTCGTACCACTACGTTTAGTTAACACGCGTCGTCTACCGTGCTATATACTTCTTTAAAATATCATGCTCAGCGTATAGGAAGAATCACATACCTCGCGACGATTATCGACTATTAGCAAATCGCTCCACGGCTATAACCCGCTAGCTGGTCACCTTCTCAAGTACATGCTACTCTGCGAGAACATTCAACCTATACAGTTATACAAGTCTATCAAAGTCTAGACTACTCGGTAGAATAAATCTAGATACAAGATCCTACGGAAAATCGGGCAGACTTCCTATCCGCAAACTACACAAGTCTCAGAATACATTCTACGTAATTCTGATTCGCTTCTCTTCTTTAGATTCAGGCTTAAGTCCAAAGACATTGCCGCAAAACTATGTTCAGTTCTATATATAGTATACTTCAACTATATATTCCTACAACATGTATTTCCAATTACAATAGGGGGACAAGATAATTACCTCGATAAGCCCATAATTATCCAAGTATAGATGTCGATCCTTAGCAACGCTTAGCTCCTACTCCGGGTGCTCCAACCCGCTCCAAACAACCCTTAGAAGTTCTACGCAACTTCTTCTTAATACTCCAACCAACTAGGGAGATTTTCCTTAGGGTTTCAGTTAGAGACAAAAAGGACATACGGTAGTATTTCCGGGCTCTACGTATAGAGGTATCTTTGGAATACTACAAGGTATACGGCTAAGGTAATTTTGGGTATAACAACATTACTTTTTGAGAGTATATCTACCAAGAGGGGGGGTATTTATACGAGACAACACCACAAGGGGGGTGTATACCATCCAACCCCACTGGGGGTACTCTCGATGGGGAGGGGCTCTGGCGAGGGCCTTCTCAAAGGGGAGAGGGGTGTTGGACGAAACACAACACAAAGGGAGGGATGAATTTTAGACTTAGGAAAATATTTGGATGAAGAAGTCTTCAGGAGGGTATTTATAGGTCAAGCCATGCCAACCAATGGCCAAGATCATGCCAAGTGCAAGGCAAGTGTAGGTCAAGATTCCTCCATGTGTACCTTATCCATCTACCACACAAATATCACAAAATATCCTACTATTCCCACTCACCCATTTCGTCCCGATTTAGTCCAAAGCCCATGATGAGAGGTGCCAAGTGTCGCCTCTTGTTGGTCCACAATGTTCGTCTCTCGGAAAAATCCATAAAATTAAAAATGACATAGCGAATTTTCCTTACATGAAGTTGTGCAAAACGTTTCGTCAACGACTCTGTCGGGTTGTGCACAAAATAAAATCGGCGGCTCTTTAAAGCCCAAACTTTTCTCGTCGTCCTCGTACATACTGGAAATACGGGTATAACATTCTCCCCTCCTTGAAACATTCGTCCCGAATGTTCCTTCTATAACGCCCGAACCCGGCCCACATCTGGTGCCTTACCCGCACCCTAGTGATACAACATCGAGAAAACCAGGAAAATAAAACATGAATCGTGAAACAAGAGATATCGTAAATAAACAGCGCCAACCAAAGCAGTTTGCCTTGATATACATAAAACCCGAGCAGTTTAATCCTTTTACAACCCCGCCACCAGTGGTTCTACAGCACTTAAGATTTACAACAACTATGGCGGACGGGGCCCCGATACCCCAGATGTACAAGAACCTACAACTCGGGAACATACTAAAAGATAGGCCTCGGAGAAGCGGAGCTAACAGGAATGTGATCCTATAAGCGGATCGGCGGTCGATGTACCTTTACTGCGGCATGAACGCGGCCCCGAGGAGGCCAAGATAACGGTACCAAGTATGTGAACTCATCAAATCATAAATGAAATCATAATAGCTTAAAAGCGGAGACATGTATGATAACCAAAATACGAAGAGCAACATAAAAGATCAGTCGTGACTCACGCCAAAGTCACCACTCAAATATAACGCTGGGTCGCACGCCCACCCCATCCAGCATGTTCGCATCATGGCCGCAGATGCCCCTCGGAATCTTGCACTGGCAGGTGATTCTGCAGACATGTCCAATGATGCAACACACAATATCAAGGCCACGCTGACCATACGCTCTGGATCATCGTGACGGCAGTAGACATGCCCATATGTAACCTCAATATCAATATACCTTTGGGTGGTCGTAACCACCGCGCACGGCCACATGCCCGAATCTTGCATCGTGACGTTGTAGACACGCCCATGTTGCAGTAGATAACCATATATCGGGTATCAACTCGGCTGCACGTACAGACATGCCCTGAATATCAGACTGCCAGAGAGATACGTCTATGACATCAACAACAA